>JBAMNC010000208.1:550000-815270 GCA_037902135.1 Cetoscarus ocellatus
GGCTAAGGCTCTTACTGTCTCCTGTATTTTCCTGTCTGTTTGTAAAAGCAACTTTGTAAAGCTTTGATTTTAAAAATGCTATACAAATAAAGTTATTATGAGTTAGTTGATAGTTTAAAGCATTACGCTCCTGGCCTTCTGTCCTTGGAGTCCTCCCAAATGAACAAAGAAAGATTCAAGTCCCTAACAGTGGTCCCCAACCTTTTATGTTACATTTTAAGCATAGTTTAAGCCACCATAGTGCAGGATCAGAGGAAGCCATGGGCTTGTTTCTTAACCTCAATAAAAAGACATTCTTTAGGATTCACTTTGTTTTCATCAGTCCACTACCACTACACCATCCGAGTACAGAGAGTATTGCAGCAAAAACTGTATTCATACAGAGCTGATGGTGTGTGTTTCATCCATTGGTTATCAGTCTGCACTGATCTGATGTTTCTGTTGATAATTGATGGATAGTTTATAAGTTCTTACCTCTTAATTGAATCCTTCCACATTAAAAAGTAGAGTGTTCTCGTGTCTTCAGTGTCCTCCAGTTACATACAGAGTCAAATATATAAATTACAACTACGTCCAGAACACAGGTTGAAGTGAGCATGAGCACAAGGTTCAACAATAAGTTCATCTAAAGTTGTACTTGTTTTGTACTTTATTGACAGAGGCATTTTGACTCTGCAACACCAATAGCACTGTGCCTTGGACTTTGGGATGTGGGAACCAGTAATGCTAAAATACAGATTTACTTTCACATTTCTGGACTCATTCCTGCACCGCTGTGCATGCAGAATCACACTGACGGCCAAGAGCTGGTTCACTGGTTTGCATCACATCCTTTGTTACCTCAACCATGGAGGTTACATTCTGCCTGCATTTTTTACTTTGTTTGTGAACAGGATAACTCACAAAAGTCATGAACAGATTATATGACACATTACATTTTATGGTTAAATTTTCAGGGAACATTGGTCATGGCACAAGGAAGAATTAATTAGATTTTAGTGGTGATCTGGAAGCAGATCTAGGAATTTTTCTGAGTATTTGTCAACATTGCAAGGTTGGACAGTTTTCCACATTTGCACCAATAACTCAACAAGGTTTCAACAGATATTGATGAGGTTTACAGGGAATGTTGGTCATGGCACAAGGGGGGAGTGATCTGATTTTGGTGGTAATCCAAATTAGGATGTGAATCCAGGACTTTTTTCAAGGATTTGATAACAACAAGGATATAAAGCAATTTTCCCCGATTTTTTTTACAGTAACTTGCTCAACAGTGGTGGAAATGCCTCGACTGAGATATGAGCTCTTGGAGCACTTCTAGTTGATAATGAAATGACAGGATAAAGTCAGACAGATGATGAGTGAGAAGGGGAAGACTTTCAGAAAACTGTCGAGGAATCAAACTTGGGCTGCCTGTGCTAGTAAGGGGCAATACCAAAACATTTCAAATCAATAAGATACCAATACTTCTTGAATTATCAATACTTCAATACTGTGTATTGCTACTCCCGTCCTTATCTTGCTCTAGTTAAGGGCCCAAAACATGATAAGGGCGCAGATGTTATCACTTGGACACTAGCACTCCACATTCCCTCTAGAGGCTGGTTACATATCACAGTTTCATTACTGACACTTCTATAGGTGTTATGGTGTGAGGAGTTAACGTGCTACCTGGCGACCTCTGTGGTCTGCTGTTACTGCAGGCAAGCATTGATAGCTCTTTCGTTCATGCACACAGTTTGTTAACTCTATATTTTTGTTTCAAATATATTGTAATCTGTCAACACTTTAATAAGACATTTGACCTTTTCTCTTCCCTTAATAAAACCACAATTATTATCTCATTACCAACATTTGGTAGGTTAGTTTGCTTACAAGCATCCCACGATGCAAAGTTCAGCTAGTAGGCATGTCATTGTTTACTTACTAAGTAGGGAATACCAGGCAGTGACTTGATGATGCCAGAACAGCCCTTCTTTGGTGTGTTTTCACCCACTTAAAAGTCCCATGTCCTCATTTTCCTTTCTTTTTGATGTTGTTAGAAAGGACTTTAGCATCAGAAAAACATGACACATTTTACTTAACTCTCAGTTCACAGAGAAATGAACTCTCTGCCTCTTTAAATAAAGGGCCCCTTAAAATGCTCTGTTTTTTTTTTTTTTTTTTACCTCCTGGGGTTTTCAGCATAATGGCTTTACAGTTTCCATCTACATGACTGTTTTGAAAGTCCACTCTGTGGCCTGTAATCCCTCCTACCCCTACCATCAGGTACCTTAAAGGCAGCCAATCAGCGCAGAGCTCATTATCATAGCCTCTGGTAGCCTCTCTGCCCACTCATCACAAAGGGGAGGGAAAAAGAGCTTCATCTGATCCTCTACAGAGACAAATTTTTCATTTTTTCATACAACTTAAATCAAATCTTTGCTCAATAGACACCCAAGGCAAGATGTAAACAGTCAAACACACCGGGACATGGGGTATGTAACTTTAATGAGCTCCTAGCCCCACCCATTTCCATAGTCACAGCCAATCCACTGTATTCGTGTGCCTTTAGCTGCCATTAGCATTATGCCATTGTAATATATATGTAGCCACAAAGAGACACAAACCACACAACGCTTCATAAAATCAACATTTAGATATGCACACATACCTTAGAAGAGAATCCAATAAGAGCACTGTCCCTTAACTGAGCCCTGACTCGCTGACAAATGGGTGTCCCTTACTAGATTTTCTAAAGGCTTAATACAAATACTACCTGCTGTGCCACTGTATAATCCCTTTTTAACCAAATGGAGAGGGAAAATAGTACAAACAATTTACATTTGGATAGGTGGAGGCTACTCACAGGACTGTCTGCTCCAAATTCTGACAGTTTATTTGTCCAATTTAGACAGTGCGCAGGGTTATTCTCTGCAATTTTAAAGATTAAAATTCAATTCATCACCTTATATTAGTCTTATTTTCTTGCTTACATGGTTCCAAGGTATCAATATCATTAGACTGCAATTATTACTGAAAATGTTCCTTAAATTAGGTAAAACAAATACGATAGGCACTTTGAAAGTATAGCAATATGTCTTAAAAGTGCATTTTTATTCCCCAAACCTGATGTGATGCTCTGTCCGTCTGTCCATACAAGGTCATCAGGTGCAGCAGGGAGGCTTTGACTGCCGTCACCGTGCCACACCGAGCTGACTGTTGGCTCCTTCTGTGCCCCCTCTCCGGTCGTCAGATATGCAAGCCCGCCTTTACCTGCTGCGATTCCATTACCCCGGCTGCCTGTTCCGGCACTCGAATGTTTCTGTAGCATATTAAACAGATTAATAGAACAATGCTCCAGGGAGAGAGCCGCCTGTCAATCTCAGCTAAAAACACAAAAGCAGAAAATTAAAAAGGCCCATGGCTGAACTCCAGCACTGATAAAAAAAGAGGAGAAAAAAGTGTTGGATTCTTGCACAGCAGAGACAGAATGAGAGAGAGAGAGAGAGAGAGAGAGAGCGAAGGAAAAACACCACAGATGGTAAATATTTATTCTCCTATCCTGCTTACAGAACACACACACACACACAGCAGATAGGCCACAGTGGTAGCTGAAATGACAATGGGGAAAATTAGCTCCAAAATTATCAAAGAATGTCGCAGCAAACACGGAGCGCTTTGTTCCTTTTGTGTGACTATCTCTGTATTGGGGATCAGCCATAAGAACTCCAATCTAGAAAACACGCTCCGGCTCTCCAAGGACGCTGCGCTTCATGCCAGATGGACTTTCCTTTGTTTATCAGCGAATTCCCACTGTTGACTAGATGTAAAATCTAAAGCGAATCCAGAGCGCTCCCGCAGCACGGCCGACGCCTTTGCCTCCCGTCTGTGGAGAAATATCTGAGGCGTGCATCTATAGGGCCGCAACAGGAGGCGTAGAGAGGGAAGTCTCCCTTGGTGACGTCCGCTCTCATCCTGGGAGACTCTGGAGGAAAATTCAATCTGGTCTTCTGCTTGCAGAGATATTGGGAGATTGAGTGAGGTCTGCAGAAGGCGGCTAGGGGCTCTATGTGGTCTTTACATTCACGCCTGTGTTGCTCCACGGTAAATAAAAGCAGAGAGACGAGGCCTGCATCACAACAGGAGACACAGCAGGGACACATGAGGAAGGTTCTTTACAGCACAGCCCTGATAACCATCACTTACTTTGATGCTTAGATACAAAACTGCATGAATCAGTTCATTTACATGCAGCTAGAGAAAGTTAGATTATTAGATAGTCCTACGTTAAAGGCTTAAAATTTCCAACTAAAATCACGGCATAGCTTGTTTTGAGGTTGGATTAAAAACACGAGAATGCAACTAGCGATTGATTTGAAATCTGACCCATTTTTTATTACCTCAGCTTTTTAAGTTTGTTAACAAGAAAACACATGAAATTATGAACATGAAATTGATGAAGTTTTCAGAATATGTCAGAAATGGGCCTAAGGTCAATCAATTACATTTTGGTGGCAATCCAAAACCCTCATGCGGATCCAGAATTTTTTGAAGGGCTTTGCTAACAATGCAAGATAGAGCTGTTTCCCACATTTTCACTAACTCAGTAAGGTCAACATTTTGTGATGACATAATGAGGGAATGTTGATCATCAGATTTTGGTGGTGGAATGAACAGGGATGTTGATCCTGTAGTTTTTTTTTAATTTTTTTTTTTCTTTGTCAATAGTGTGAGATAGGACAGTTTCCCACATTTTTGACAGTAACTCCCCGACATTGTTGGAAAGGCCTTGATGGAGGATTGTGCTCTCTTTGCACATCTAGTTTTAGGAAAGTTTCCACCTGGTTTGGAGTTGATGAGCACACATACAAATGTAATCAGAAGTTACGTTGACGTCTGCCTCCAAGTAGGACTATAATCTAGAGTAGTGTCCCTGTACTTCTTACCAGCCTACTTGCAGCCATTGGGAGTCCCCACACACACACACCTCTCTGGGGATTTGCCTAAATTCCACAATAAACATGACCTTGCAGTGCAGCTGAATCTGCCTGATTTAATGTCTGTAATCAGACAGATACATCTCATTAAGCCCCAATCAACAACGCAGCACGGCCCAACCAGTGTCCTCTAGAGCAGGAAGAGGGGGGAACTACAAGCAAGACTAGACATGTCTTGGGAATGCTCTCTTTGGTCAAAATTTCTAGTGGGAGGTTGGATGATCTGCAGGTGCCCTGACTTTACCAGCTAAAAAACTGTAACATGTTTACCTGAGGTAGGACATAATTCCCCGTTTCCATATGCAATGTCTGAGGTAAATGGAGCACACCACCATCAGAGTAGTGTTAGCATAAACCAGTTTATCTTGCACCGCAGGGGATCACAATTAAATTTTAATGGGCACTAACTTGATCGGGTCATTCTACTAGGAGAGAATTCTCAAGCATGACTTTTTTAATGTGAAAAACTCTGTAGGCTTTTAGTCAAGGCTACCAGCACAATGCTAATCTCCTGGTTGGCCTGAAAAATACATCATCCCTGCACCTCTATATTAGTATCCTGTTTGTTTCCCTATATTCAGCTTTAAGGGATGTCTTGCCACCACCATTACCTACACCAGGTGTTTTCTTTTTTCAGACGCAAAGGAAGAACTAAATAGCAAAGGGAACTTAAAAGAGGACTGTGGCCATACAAATCTGAGCCAGTGGGACACCATGACAAAAGCGGCTCATCCTGGAATCATGGCATCAGAATGGTATATAGATAATACAGTGATGATATTACCATGGGGGAGGGACTGTGAAAAGTCAAGAAGGTGTTTCACTGGCCACAAACTTAAAACATGTCCAACAGGCTTTGGTGACATCTTCAAACTTCTGTTTTTTAAAAAGACAATCTACGTTATTCTGAACCATAGAGAATTGGTAAGATGTGGGCTAACCAGAAGCAGAACTTTGGAAAAAATTGACCACAGTCCAGCTACTAACGTTGCTAATGTGTAGGCTTACATTGACTGGCTATAGATAAAAATTAAAAGCAATAATCTTTTGCTCATAAAAAACATGTCTAACATGAAAAGACACCCCACAACAATAAGTCACCTCTTGCTTTGCAGATTTTTCATCAGATGCTTGGTGAGAAAGAAGCCTCGGACTTCTTGAAGCACTGAAGTGAAGCAGCATGGGTAAGCAGCTGATGTGTAAGAGAAGTGACCACCAGCTGAGCACCATAAGTTGAAAATGCTCAGTAAATGCCAATGTATAATTGTACGCCCCCTCCCTCTCTTTTTCTCCTCCTCCTGCTGAGGCAATGAGTTGTGGTTTAATTAACTCTTCCTTAATGGGTGCACAGCAAGGCAGAGGTGGGGTGGAGGGGGGCTGGAGGTTGCAGGTTTGAGGTGTGTGTCGTTCAGTAATGGCCCTGTCCCCAGGGAGATAAGCTGGAAACTGTTCACTGCAACAAAAAGCTCCCCCTCTTTCACTCTGAGTGACACCCTGCAGACAGTGGACACCATGCGGGAACGAAAACGGCGATGACAGTCCAGCTCGGCCACTGAAAAGAGAGCAGAGCGAGTAGAGCATTAAATGATATAAGATGGAGATAAGTATGCACATGGAGTCATCCTCAGAGCTTTTACAGTGTTGCTGACAGGGTCTAATATACCCCATTATACCCCATGTAACACACACAGTTTCAGTGTTTGATCAGACTTTTATTCCACACTGACCTGGAACTAAAAAAGAGGAATACAAACTGGATTTTTAGGGCACTATGACACTAAGACTTGAGGGGTTCTGGATGATAGATTTGTCACTTTAACTTTTTCCTGAATTGAGAAAACCTCAAACCAAAGAGAAGGGAGTGATTTCTTCTTTCATTGCTGACCATTGATTGAAGAATGTAGGAGCAGGCATGAGAAATGAAGAGTTCAAGCTTGAGGATGTTTTTGATTCATTTTGCATTTCCTGCATGTGAACTTCTTAATCTGCCCCTCAATTCTGTGGTGAACTTTTACCTGGAATTAAAAAAAGCACGTATGCAAGGAATCACATCATATCAGCTATACTCATAATATTTATCCTCTTTAATAATACCTATAGGTATTGTTTTATATATTGTTTGAAAACCTGATTTGTCATCTTTACAACAAGTATAACTTGTCCAGGATCCAGACAGCAACGTCCAGGGCTGAAAATGGCAGCCTGTCCGAAAACATGTAATACCCAAAATGTCCACTTGAGGCTGGCAGCGGAAACCTGACACCTCAACGATTGTATGCAGGGAAACTATGTTTTTACAGCATTAATACACATCTACACAGCCCGGTTTAAAAAAACAGCTTCAGTCCAAAACTATGATGCCTCTATATGCTCTCACTGTGAGGGAAGACACAGTCTTTTTACATTGCACCTGTTTTTTCTTTTATTAAGGCTATAATGAGGATTTCAGGCTTTGGTTTCTCTGAGAGCACATGGAGCTGAAGTCCAGCTGAGATGGCACTTGCAGTATTGCAACATCCATTAGCGGGCATCATCAGTGTTAGACAGGCTCCTATGACATTGCTTCGTCCAGTTCTATTACAGTCTATGCATGGAATAAACGACACAGCTAAATGTGTGGGTAGCGCCCCCTCCAAAAATTTGCCACAATTCCCTGCATTTGATGTTCCGGTATGCAGAGTGGCAGCATTATTGGGTGTCAGCTTTTCACCATTCGTTGTTGTACTTGTTGTAAAAGTGACTTATCAGGCTTTCCAACAACATAAAAAACAATACTAACTGGTATTGTTAAAGGGGAGGAATAATCAACCAAAATAGCATTTCCAAACTTTCTTTGAGGAGTATATTTTTGCCTTTGGACATAGCAATGATTCCACAATGATCAAAACAAAATAACAAACATACAAATACAGTGACAACTGAAAACTAAGTTAATTTATCATTCTTTTGTTGTTGATTTTACACATTATTTCAATTTACTTATTTTCAACTACATCGTCTTAGTGTTTAAATATTAACATGTTAAAGCATATAATGCACAGATATAAAATCTGTAGATAATTATATTTAATGATTTGGATCTCAATTTCATTTAAAATATCCTCAGTTGTGCTTTTTGCATGGATCAAATGACCCTATCTAAATATGTATCACAAAAACATAAATAAATCTCTCTATTTTTTTTTTTATAATTTAACCAGTTGACTTTCTAGGCACAACTTTAATAAACAGTAAGATCACAATTATTAAACATTACTACTCTGATTTTAAAACACAAACTGCGTGCTTTCATTGAAAGTCTGTGCTTTTGACACTATCATTTTAAACATTACAAAACTGGCAATACATAGAAGTGTACTTGCTAAAATAAAAATACTTCCAAAAATGCTGATAATAATGGAAAAAGAAAAATAAGTGCAACATGCCATGTAGCACACTAATCTTGTACTCTTGATTTCTCAATTTTCATAACTGTGAAAGGCAGTAATTTTTGATCTCGATTAAAATTTGATTAACTGCCCAGCTCTAAGAAGTCATCAATGTGATAAAAACATGTCATTATCTTGAAAAGAACACAAGAAGTGTTTCAACATGAACATCTTGACAGATGTGTCAGGATCCATACTTACAGAGAGCTGACAAACACAGTCTGTGCATCAATTTAAGTCAGCAGACGGAGCCTAAAACTCTTGGTGCCTCTGGAATTATTCACTTCTTCCAATGTTTACAATAGTTTCGTCCATGAGTTCAAAAAGAAACACCCAACAACAGTTTGGTGTTCAAGCTATGCTCAGGATGTGTATGTTAAAAAAGCTAAAATTTCTTAAGCTTATCTTGAACAAAAAAACTTATTTCAGGCATCAAGCTGAAAATACATTAAAAAATGTCAAGTGCAGTCAGGTATGGGTAGAGGAAGGGTTAAATCTAATAACTAACTGCTGGAATCTTGGACCAATTATGGCACCACTTGTGTTGGAACTGTTGGATTAACTTTAAAATATGAGAAACTCCACCTCTCACAGTGTTGGCCTTTTTTATCATTGCCACACGTATATTTGGGGATGCTGGGTAAATGCCGCTGCTTGCTATCTCCCCTCTGTGTTTGGTTTTATTAACACAAACCCCTCGGTTTTTATCTCAGCCACGAAACTGAACCTCTAAATCCACCGTTACACACAAAAAAAGCCACTGTGCCAAAAAGAAATGAGGCGTCCTGATGAAAGCGATCGGAGGGGAAGTTGTGAAGCAGCGGCGGCAGCTGGGCCTTGGATCAAAGCAAGAGACGGCCGGTAATTAGAATACATGCTGAAGAGAAGACGACGTCGGCACAAATCAGGCTTTTTAGGTGGAAAATTACCTGTTGAGCGGCTCAAATAATGAATGAGAGAAATGTCACGCTGAAGTGGTAGACTGAGACGCAGAGCTCTGAAAAGTCAGGCTCACCGGTCGCCGTGCTTTCCCAAGGCGGCGTGACAGACATGGAGGGAAGAAATAATCTCACCTTTTTCAGTCTGCGTTTGTGAAACTCTCTTTTCCCCCAGAGGACAATTTTCTTTTATAGCTTTACTCGCTTTTTGAGCATCTTTTGTAGCTCTCTGCTGTTCTGCTCTTTGAGTTTCTGCTGCTTCAAACATCAGATTCCGATCTCTCTGATATCATCTGTCATGGATGGATTTGGAAGTCAATTTCATATTACAGAGGAGCCACATGACACTTCTTAATATCAATAAGCTGTGTGTTTTTGATATACGAGACAATTTGCTGTTGATTTTTTCTTTGGATTGTTTTGAATTTATTACATAAACCTTCAGCATACATTGATTTCAGAAAGTTAACATCTTTCTGTTTCTGCCTTCAGCCTTTTTCTGGCTTTACACCTGCTTTTTGCCTCTTAAAATTAAAAATTAACGCGTTTATGTTTTAAAGGTCCCATTTCCTGGTGTTTTGATTATTTACACCATGTATATTAAGGAAAGATATAATTTAAATTGAATTTAAAAAAAATTAAATAAAAAATTTGTCTCAGTAGAGTCTCAGCTGCAACTCTTTTTCCCTCCCCTTTGAAAACACAAATCTGAGGGGGCAGCGAGGCTGCTCGGGGCTATGAAAATGAGCTCTGTGCTGATTGGCTGCCCAAACGATGCCTGATGGGAGGGAGGAGGAGGGGCTACAGGTTGTGGAGAGAGCTTCTTCAGAGAAGAATAGCACATTTCATTATGAACAGATAGTTTAGTGGAAAGTGTCAGGCTCTTCTGCTCTCCAAGCTCCATCTAACAACATTGAAAGCAATGAAAGTTGTGCTTTCAGGACATGGGATGTTGAAAACAACAACCCTTTTCTTATGCATCACAATTTCTAGAAAGCATTTTTCCGTTCCACTAGCAGTAATCACCTCAAACTGAAGTCTCTGCAAGTTACCTTCTATGGGCCACCCTGACCTGCCCTGACAAAAAACCTCTCTGCTATTGGTCTTCAACCTCCACCTGTTAAAAAAAAAAAAAAAATAGCTATCATCCATACATCTCACTCAAGACTATGCAAGTAGACTGCAACACCTCCATATATGCCGGTGGCTTAAAGCTGAAGCCAGAGCATCACATCCTGCTGTTTTGCGAACAACCTAAAACTGCCCCAAAATCACGTGCACCCTGTCCGTCCAAACCATGCCTTTTGAACACAGAAGTCACATCTAAGGTAGATCCACCTGCAACCGCTGCCAGTGAAAATGACAAACTAGCACTAAAAGATCCCCTGCCAGACCTGAAGGCCCAGCTTTGTGGGATATTAAAGACAATTAACAGCCATCATCTCGAGCAACTCACAGCACTCTTCTCAAGCCAGTTCCACCTGAAAATCCACGTTTCAAGCACCAGCTCTCTGAGGGCCCTATAAACTCTGTTATTTGTTCCCAAATTCTGTTTTAGTTTTTCCCATATTCCGTTTTTTTCCATTTTAATTTTTTGAGATTTCAGTTTTTAGTATTTTACGCAAATTTAACCCCGAGACACTGTATAAAGTAATGAAATATAGACACTCACTCTTCAGGTGGTCCTCACACGCATCTTTACGGGTTCAGTCATCAGTATGTTGACAAAATTTGCAGAGCATTTGATCTCCTGACACATAATAACCATTGGCAAATTGCTCTGTCCTGTACTCTAGAGTTAGCTGGGAGTTTTGTAGCTTCTTTGCTGACTTACGCGCCGCTTGATGTCTATTGATGTCGCTCGCATAGCGCTGCTCGTCGCCCCTTGATGCCAGCGATCATTGAAAATGAATGCCAGCTTGACGCCAAGGATGCTTTTGGTATGAAAACAGGGTCAGCCGGTGTCTCAGACTGCTGCTGTGACATGTTGACATTATTAATAAAGGGAGGAGGAGTGGGAGAGGAAGTGAAGCGTGTATTGTTCGCAGCCTTAGTGACCCCCTCGGGGGGATTTTCCCGAGAGATGCGTTCCTTTTTAGTCAGAAAAAAATGTGAACATTTTACGAAAAATTTTGCCCATTCGTATTTATATTTAATCCTGCGTTTAATGTCTAATTCCGTGATGCCGTGATCGGGGTTTTTATAAGGCCCTACTCTTCAACCTACAGTCTCTACCAGAGATAATCAGTTTTGACCTCCACCAGTCCATTAAGAACAACTGGATACTGGTGTTCTGTTGCCAGAGTGGCAGTTTTATCTGGTGTTGGCCCTAGAAACAAATTCATATTTATGGGGAGGCACGTCAGATATTATGTTCTACAGGGAATGTTCACACTTCCACATTGGTCTACATGTTATAAAAGACTGGATAGACTGTACAAGAATATCGTTTACCACCCATTTGAGTCAGTTAAATCTGTTTTCAGTGGATTAGGACATGGGCTGTTGGTCAGTACAAAGACGCAGAGCAGATAAGACGCTGGGAAGGCTGAGAGTTGAAATTGAGGGTCAGACCATGAATACCACCACAACACTTTTTCTTGGGCCACAACTAGGACTGCAAAGGAGTGGAAAATTTCCTGTAAATTCCCAGATACCTTCTATGGGAGGCCAAGCTTTGGGAAACACTCCAAACTGGAATATTGGAAAACCGGAATTGTGGGAATTTCTGGGAATGAACTAGAAAGAAGGGGTAGGTTAAACAAACTTAATCATGTCCAAACATAAAACATTTGTTTTATCATAGGCAGATATCAATGCAAAATAATATATAATAAATATACATTTTTGTAAGCAGAACTGCATCAAGTTTTAATTATTTTATTGAACAATGAATTTCAACTTCACTTTATGTGGTTCATGGGCTCAAGTGTGTGGCCTTAATAGTCCAGGGTTCTAGAATTACCTGTGATGGAGGAAGCACAGTGTGTAGGGGTCATGGCCTCAAACACCTGCAGTAAGCAGTGTGCTATGTGTGCATGTGATTGAGGAATAGCATAGATATCATCAAGTGTACTTGCATGAAATCTGGCTGTTTTAGTCAAGATTATGCTAAAATATTTTTCCCCAACTATATTTAAAACCCTCGTTTTCCAACCTTTAGTTTTGTAAATTCCAGGTTTATTCCTGTTTCTTCCAAAAAAATCCATGGAAAGTTTCCAACTTTGAAAATTCCCAGAATTTTGCAACCCTAGCCACAACTGAGCTTGACTTTCAGCAAACTATAGACCTTGCAAAGGCATACAACTGCCAGGTGGTAGTTCCAGTATAGTGATATTGGATGGTGTTTTGTTATGTTATGATTTTTTTTATCTGCTGAGGCCCTTTTCATGGTGTTGAAAAATGAACTGATTAAAAATCCTCATTTTCAGAGCTTATTAAAATAGATAAAGAGATGTGTGATTTCTTGTCCAGTGGATCCCCAGCAAGGATTTTTTTTATTTGCATGCACATTAATGCTCAAATGTATCTGTACCTTGCATGATAAATGACAGCACCTAAACTTTGTATACACACATACACATGTGAAGTCACCGTGGAGTTTGAAATGGGATCCCGTGCTGTTTCAGAGTGACTGGGCCCTGCCTCCCAGGCGATGTTCGCTGTGTTTTCTGAGCACTCTGTATTTGCAGCTGGAGACTCGGCCTGCTGTAAATGTCACCCGTCATCAGCCGTTTGTGCAGCGCATGCCCTTGTAGGAAGGCAAAGTGCCGATGTTGCAGATCCCAGCCTTTGATTTAGACACGAAAGGCAGACCGGCGGCAAACGCACCGAGGCATGAAGGTAAATTCCCATAATTCACAGCTGAAAGGTTAGCCAGTGGCGCGCTCCGCTCCTCCCTCATGTTAGCTGCTAACAAATGTCACCTGATTGAAATGAGCACAGTAATACACTCTGTGTGAGTGTGAGTGCGTGTTTGAACAGCTCCTCTAAATCTGATGTGCCGTGTTGGTGGTGTGAAGTAAATCTGCAGTGTGTGTCTGAATCAGCACAGACGTCGTCCTGCAGCTTCACACACTTCATGAGCACTTTGGTGCTTGTTCTTCGGAGGAGGGAGGGAATGATTTCAAGTGAACATGACCCAACAAAGACCAGCAGCCCCCCACCCCCAAACCCAGCACTACTTTTAGAAATGTTTCTTAGTATAATATATTCAACAGTAAAATACCAAACACTTGCATTTAAGTGTAAAAAGATAACAAATCTGTGCGGCTCACATGGTTTCACGGATGTTCCGAATATGACCGTATTTGTTGTTTACTGAACTGATTTTAAGCGAAAATGCCACACACATTCACATTCCAGTGTGATACGATTTTTAGGCAGCATCAGACAGGTCCACACACAAGCCCCACACTGAAGTACGGTATTGGAGTCTACATGAGTTTTTGAATCAGTCGATGTTGTTGTGTCCTGTGAAGATCTGTTGTAGAAATGATAAGCAATCATCACCTGTTTTTTACATGAATGTTCTGAACGTCTACAGAAATAGACTTTGTGGGATCTAAAACAGTATTATTAAGTAGCACTTTGTCACCAGACTGGTTGCCCGGTTGCTGTAATGCATTTATTATTACAATTACTGCTGCTGCTTGAATTTTTTAGTGTGATGAGTTAGCTCATCCTCCAGCTTGTGTCGTTTCCAGGGTTGATTGTGTCCTCACAACAAACAAGCCGCTCCAGGGGCGGAAACAAGCTGGGGCTACCCCTTTCAGGTGAGCTCAGTGCAGTTGTTTCTTTTCAAAACATGGATCGATTGCTGTGCTCATGTATATTCAAACAAACTGTGCTGAGCACAGAACGCTCAATCTTATTGGAAGAACTCTCCCAAAATGAATTAAGCGTAAAAACTGGCCAAAGGGTAACTCACAGAGGTACAACCTAAACCATGAACCTTGTAAACCGTACACCCCTCACTGGCAGATGTGTGTTATTTATTGAATCTTTGGCCTGACCATGACAAAATGTCAGCCTGCTTTTTTCATAAATTCTTTGAAATTAGAGCGCAGATGTAAGAGACACATGATGCTTGAGTCTGAAAATCCACCTCGAGAGACAGTTGTGGTTATTTTTCTCTTTAAATTGTGGTTCCATGTTTTAGAGAAACAAATATGAACATTTAACTGTCAAATAGGTTTAATAAATGTTTTCATAGAAGGAAACCCCAACCTTGATTTTTAAGAATATGTCACAGAGGAATGCTTTTATTCTTGAATATATACGTAGACAGGAGCTGTTTTCTTCTTCTCCTCTTATGCCTCCGTCTTGCCCCCTCCTTTCTCTCCAGGAGCTAAATGAATAACCCCCCCACACCCCTCCTCACTCACACACACACACAATTGAAAATACGGCATAAATTTTACATGACAGCCCCCTGGTTCATTATGGCCCATGAGTTATTAGCTAATTTGCAGCCGTGAAATTTCTAACCACTATGAGTGAACTGAGGTGTCAAGAGTTCGCTAAATGTGCCGCATGGATTCTGATGTTTGATGGGCACCTTCATGATCCTGCTGCATGCAGAGAGTGGTTGGAGTTATGCAAAGATACCCTTAACTAACAAGTTAGCATCTGCTGAATCACTCTATTTCTTTTAAAAGCTGAGTGAAATTTAAAACAGAGTTAAAACAAAGATGAAATAACAAAAGAAAACTGAATTATATATATATATATATACTTACAGTAAATTACGTGGATGTGGAGGCATGATGGCCACCATATATGCCCCCTGCGTTGATACCGTGTCAGTTTTGAAGTTGTCATTAACACAATGCAGACATGAGCTGCAGTCTACACATACATGCTGCACACATATGGTAAGATCAGGGTCGAGGCAGAGGAGGTATGACAGGATCAAAATGGCAGCAAGAACAGCTTTAACAGGAAGTTTAAAAGATATCTAAGTCCACAATCATTACCATCTAAACAAATTGTGAGATGGCACAAACACAAACATGACTGTTCATCTAGCTGGTAACAGATATATTCTCTTTTAAAAGATGGGAAATAGAAAAACAACTTTTATTATAACTTCAACGAGTGATCATGTGAATTGGTGGCCCAAGTTACACTTGAGCTGACACCAAAGTCAACTGCATCTGTGGGTGTGTTTGTTCTTTGGCTGAATTTTCTTACGTACAACCGACTGTTAAATAGTTTTGATACAGTGGTGCACAATGGTGCACTGAGAAAACTATCATAGAAATTTAGTACACACAATGCAGGATGCTGAAGTCTGACCACTGGCCGTCAGTTGCAAACATATACTTAGTGAGAAAATGGATTTTTTTTTATTCTTTCCTTTTCTCACATAATTACTGCCATGTTTGCAGTTTACTTCTACCATTGGAGGAATTACATACAACCTGAGGTCTTTTGAGCCCTCTAGTGGTATCCTCCAGCAGCACTGATCATATATAGATGAACATACAAACAAAAGCAACAGACACGAATGTGAAGCAAGGACAGAATGCAAGTATATCTTTGGCTTTAAAGTGACAGTAGCTCCAACATTGCACCTCAAACATAGGGAGAATAGACATGGATCAGGGGTATGTGAAAACTATTAGGATTTTTAAACATTATTGATTGTGTACAACCTCTAGCAATCATCAAAGATCAATAACCTCAGTTGAGAAAAACATATTGAAGAAGAAAGACACTTTAAATACACCATTTAGCTCCTCAACAAGTTTTTTCAGCACTTTGAGGAACCTGCCAGTACAAGATGCTTTTTTCCAATGAATGAAGTAATGACAAAATCACCTTTGAAGCAGAAAAACTCAAAATTTGTCTAAAGCAACAAATTTTCACAATTAATATAAAAATTATCCTGATCAGACTCAGTGTGCTTGGTTTGTGTCTGTGATGTCTTTTATTGGATCCAAAAAGCACACCCAAAAAATAAACATCAAGCTAATCTTGTTTCACCAAATCAAAAGATAAAGCATCACGTTCTGTTTCTTTCTCCATTTTTTATTAAAAACCCTAAAGAGAACCTACAGAACGTGTGTTTGTGATTGTTTGTGTGAGTGTGAGAGCCCGTGGTTTTGAGAGAAAAAGAGTTAAAGTGAGCTGAGGTAACCTCCTCGCTCGCCCTGGTCTTCTTGAGGTGAGAAATAAAAGAAGTAGCTCAGTGTGCAGGCGCAGCGTCCCGTGGTGGGAGAAGCTTAGCAGCAGCTTGGGTCAGAGAGGTGACGGCTGTTCGGCTCGACTGCAGCCCGGGGCCGACCTCGCCGCTGCCAGCCTTCCAGGAAATTACAGCAGGGACCGAGACGCAGCTCCCAGTCCCTTGACTCTATGCAGTACACACACACCACACACACACATGCAGAGAGTGTATTTGTTCTCTAGTAGCCATTTGCACCACTAAATTCCTTCGACAGTTTAAGATTCAAAAGCAGGTAACAGATGCATTTCATTATTTACCAATAAACATTAAAAGCTCATGTGCATGTGTTCATCAAAAACCTTAATTCAAGCATGTATCCAAATCTGGTATTCCAAATCCCATTTAGTTACAGACTTGAGAACCAGGAAGAGCTAAATGCTAACACACCTCTGCATTTTTGGACTGATTCCTGCACCTCTCTGTTGCTTTTTGGACATGTAATCAAAGTATTTTATCTTAAAGGCACAGTATGTAAAATTCGGCCTCTGGAGGGGTTTGAGTAACAAAAAAAAACGACAACTAGTTGAGATTTAATAACCCAGTTACTACCATCTACCTTGACTGTTAACTGTTTTTTTTTTTAATTGAGGACTCCATTCAGTAAAGAGCAACTCCATGAGGTGTGTGCACTAAACAGAAAACCAGTGTTTACGTTTTGTGGAAAAACTTCTAATAATGAGAGAAGAGCACTTTAAAAGGACTTTGTAGTTTGCGGTCATAGTTTGTGGTTTGAACTTGCAAAGCATTCTGGGGCGTGCTTCGTTGGACCCAGGAAGTCAATTTCAAAAATTTTATCCGTGACACAGAAACCCTGTTTTGCTGTGTAGGGAGGACATCTCATGAAGTGACTAATTTGTCAACCAGAGTCTTTTATTCTGAAAGAGAGCTTGAGGGCGGATGAAGGAAACAACGTATCTCCATTTAAATTCGGGACAAATGTCTTTAGGTGTCAGGGGAGTTACAGTAGGAAGTCTGGTTGACAGAACGGACAACAGGCAGAGAATAAAGGTGGTCCGTCACTGGTATGCAGCACTCAATATGAATGAGATACAGAAACAGAATTGCAGCAGTATCAGGTCACACTTACATGTCCTGTAGCTTTTCATACATTACTAGGTGTTGTAATGGCGATAAAATTAAATGGTCACCATTATTAAGCCCAGGTCTCCAATGATATTGAAATTTTCTCTGTCTTTGAAAACTTAAGAAAATATGAGGCAATGTGAGCTTTCTACATTATATGTGTATAACATGTACTTAGTTGAGTTAGTATAAAAACAAAAAAAGATTCAAATTTAACATATTGTACATTTAAAATGAATATTACACATTTTCACTTTTGCATTAGAGCAATACCTTAAACCAACATTCTGTTGGGCCAAACTTGCTGTAGTATTGAGTTACTGTTGCCTTTCTATCTTCAACCACTCTGTCCATTTTCCTCTGGCAACAACAAGGCAGAGAACTGTTGCTCACTGGATATCATACTTTTTTCGGACCTTTCTCTGTCGTCTCTAGTTGCGTGTGAAGGTCTGAGCAGATCAGAAGTTTCTGACGGACAAGCCCATCTAGAACCAACTTCTTCTCCATTCTGGTTCTTGTTTGAACTTCAGCGGGTCATTCTGACCATGTCTACATGCTGAAATGCACTGAATTGCTGCCATATCATTGCCTGATAACCTATTTGCGTTGAGGAGCAGTTGAATGGCTGTCCCTAATAAAAATATTTTTTTTTTTCGGAATGTCTGACAGTGATCTGCCAAGATATTTTGTGCAGCTGATGGCACCGTGACTCCAAAGTTGTGGGTCGGCAATCTTCTGTCACATTTCATCCGTTTGTCTCTGTCCTGGCAAAGTCACTCTCTCACTCTGCATCTCTTTTTTCACTCCTTTTCTTATCTTTGTCACCGTGTTCAAGAGCAGCGGCGGCTTAGCTCCATCCTTTTGAAAACACTGATATTAAAGAGAGAGATGCTGAGAAAAAAGATGGAGACACGGCCCACCTCTCCCTTTCCGATCACCACGACTGAACCAAAGGATGGTTCATCAGAGAGTGTGTGTACTTTATTTTGAACAATCATCCACAAACACACTTTGCTTTATACAAGCACACACAGATGGACACTGCTGAAATAAATTCATGTCTATTGTCTTTAACGTGCACACACACTTGCAGTCTAAAAGAACATTAATCCTCCACTCTACATCGGCACTGGTTGCCTTGGGGGCTGGTGGTGGGGATGGGGTGGGGGGCTCTCCGGCAGGCTTTGTGATCTCACATTGTTTTGTGAAAATTGCAGCCTCTGATGATGGGAATTTCATTCTATCACTGCACAAAGTAACACAGACAGAGGAGGGAGGAAAAGGAGGAGAGAGGGAGAGGATGCTGGGAGAAAAGGGGAAGGGTGAGGGAGAGACAAGAAAAAAGTGAAAGAAATTAGGAGAGGAAATCAGCCATAGTGACCAAAAGTGGAAGAAAGGAAAAGAGGAAGGTGGCAACTGATGGTGGGAAGTAAAAAAATGAGGAAAAGACGTCAGCAAGAGATCGTAATTCCAGGCACTAAGTGACAAGAAGTACAGATCGACAACAGTAATTAGAGGAAAGGAACCGGTCAAATAAGCAATAATTCAGTGGAAAGGTTCAAGCTTTTTGTCAGTGTTTTACAGTCAGCATAGTTTGTAGCAAGAAGAGTTGGGTGCTTCGAGTCGGACAACAGAAAGAGATTGCTCATACAGAAAGTAGCATAGATGCTAATAGCTTCAGTAGCAGTTTCATCAGATCTGGACAGCATTTCTTTATAAAATGAAAACAAACAAGAACACTCCAAACTTCTCTATGGGAAGCATATTTTTGTTCTACTTCTTTCATGTTTTGGAGTTTGTTTTATGAAGTGGCTTACATTCTGTCCTTTACACCGCAGCAGTAGCGACCGCCTACGACATTATCGGACTGGCCTGTGTTGAGTGTGATTGTTGGAACAATCGTCCAATCACCTGCTGAATACACTTTTGCAAGGCTCTGCTCATTGTCAAACACTATAGAGATTGATTGTAGAATTGTAAATCAGAAACGCAAAGAGAAAGTAGGCTTTCTTAAACCTAAATTGTGCTTTAAATATGCATATTTTTACAGTAAATTTACACATACAGTAATATAGTAAGAATAAAGATAAAAATGTCATGAGGATTAAACTAAAATAAAAAGAACACACAGCTGGAAAAAAAGTGTAAATAGAATTACGTAAGACAGCAAAAGCAATTTAAAAATAATATGAAAATATAAAATGATACATACGGTAAGCACAAAAAGCACAAACTACATACAGAGATGCATGAAAGGAACTGTACAGATTTGCAGTGACTGGTATTATAATGCAGTGAAGACAACGTGTCATATAAATTGATACATATATCAATATTTAAAATGTAGAATCTGAAGAATCCTTTGTGCATTCTTGTAACACACCAAAATGAAACACACCAAAGTATTCCAAAGATCTGTTTTAAGCCAGTATAAGACATCTGAAGATGTAATTAAAAGGCCTGTTTACAATATGATCCATTTTGCATTACATAAAGTAGATGCTGTTGTGCTACATTGTAGTGACACGCTCAAGCTTTTTCCTGTTTGCACATAACCAGAGATGGAAATCAGCTGAGAATTCAAAACAACTCCCTCAAAGAATCAACGTCATTAGTGTTCAAGCTTAACAACTCCCTTATCAATTCCTTATTCTGCATGCCTTGTGAATCAAGGACACCTTACTCTCATTAGACCCACTCAGCAGAAATGATAGAAAGAAGTCAAAAATGAAATCATGCCATTCAGAGAGCAGAAGTGGTAAATATTATGGCCTAACTTTTTGACAAAATGTAATTTACTGCACAACATCTAGTGGACGGATAAAGCAGCAACTTGCAAAAGTATTCATCTACAATGAGTATCATTTAATATCAGGAGAGAGGTATTTGACATTTTTGACCACACAGAAAATGCACAGGAATTGATAAAGGAATCGTTAAGGAATTGGATTGATAAGCAGAATTGATAACAGCATTGGTAACAATAAAACCTTATCAGTTCCCATTCCTACTGATATCTCTCACAGATTCTCATTCTTTGCAGTCCCTTGTTTACGTCCATTATACAAAGGGTGAGTCTTAAAATAACCCGAAACATTATTACTTATTTATAACAATAAACCCACTGACATGTCACAGGATAAAATATTACAGTTGCATCACATGATAAATGTAAAACTCTTAGCCATTTATTAAAACAGCCGTAGGATTTTCTCTTCCAGATGAGTTTGACATATCAGCCCGCTCTTGTTGCTTCATTTTAACCATCCCCTAACTCAAGCCAAACCCCCACCCACTCTTTGTTTTTGTATCACAACCCTCCTTGGTGATTTTTTAAGATTTTATACTTTTCAGTCCCATACGTTATACTTTCTTACCTTTATTCCTCATGAACACTTTCTTCCTTTCCACCTTTGCCCTTACGTCTTGCTCTTCTTCCTCTGCTACCTTCCTTACCACCCCCCTTTTTCTTCAATCCCCCCTGCTCCTGCTTATATCCTTAGACATAGCTAAAGAAATGAGAGGAACGTGTCCTCACATTTGCCACCATGCTGAAACTCCTCCTCTCAGGCCCCCTTATGGCAGAGGGGGGGTACACGATGTTGTTGATCCACACGCAAGCAAATATTATCCTACAGTGATTGGCTCTCATCAGGCTCTAACCCGGCCATGATGCTGGAAAACAGCAGAAGAGGAAGCACTGGTCTCTGCATCCTGCCTCCCCCCCTTCCTCTAATTTGCATCGCATGCTGAAATGCATGAACCGGGCCCATTAACCGAGGGGCCGTGCTGCGTTTTGGTTGTAAGCGAAGGGAGGGGGGCTGTCATATCTTTTGATTTGCTTGATATGAAAACAGTGGTGGTTTGCAATCAATGGAACCTGTGGTTTATTTGGGGTGAAATGAGATTTTTTATTGGGATGTTTGCATCTCGATGCAATTTGCCGGCTTTATTGTGACCGACCCGGGAGCATCCGCGCTTGATTT
The DNA here is from genome assembly GCA_037902135.1 of Cetoscarus ocellatus. Classification (NCBI taxonomy): domain Eukaryota; kingdom Metazoa; phylum Chordata; class Actinopteri; order Labriformes; family Labridae; genus Cetoscarus; species Cetoscarus ocellatus. The sequence continues at coordinate 571,646 of JBAMNC010000208.1, forward strand.
TACAGTAAATTTGTCATGGGGCCAATACAAGAGTAGAAAGTGAATATGGTTATTTATTTACATGCAGGCAAACAGGCGCTCTTTGTTAGACGCTCCTGATGATTGTCGGAATGGAGATCCCAGCTGGCTATACATGCTGCAGCACGGTGTGAAAGCAGCCTATCAGAACCATTCGGAAGGGGAGGGTCTACATGCTGCTCAACATACCAATGCAACAGGAAATATCATTTAGGATTCAGAGGACGTCCCAAAGATTTGTCTCGGTTTAGCACTGAGTCAACTTAAATGTGTTTTGTTGAAAAGCAGGGCTGATCAGATTCCTGTTGTTTAGTTTTTGTTTTGAGTGTTTCACTTTATCTGCAAGTTCACATTCATACCAACAACCAGACTGGAAAGTCCTACCCAAAATTCCAGTGGATCAGTGTCTGTAGTGTTGCCCCTGAGAAACCTCGTAAATGGGCCCCCAATGTAATTTGATGATATTATTGCGCGGATATGCCAGCAGGCAAGCGCCTTGCTTGCCCAATGTGTAGAGGCTTTTCTACTTGCTGCTGGCCAGACTCGGATCCAATTTGTGGCTCCTTTACAACACATGCCACTCCCCACTCTCTCTTTTTCCAGTTTACAGCTGTTTACACTGTGCTGTCACTCAAAGTTTTGTTTAACTGTTCAGTGCTAAACTGATGAGTCATTGACTGGCTTTCAGCAAGAAGCACTATGTATCGTCTTCAGAGGGCTCTGGACTGGCAAGGCAGTCTTCAGTTCTCGTCTGTGGTCAATAGTTAGTTCAGCAACATTCAGTGCCATGCTGGTGCAACAGTGGTAGTGGTATTGGGAGGGGGTCGGGGATTAGTGTTTCAGTTCACAGGAAGAGAGGAAGTCCTTATGCCGCAGATGTTGTTGTCATAGAAACAGTACATCACATGGAGAAAACAGGTCAAGCACACAAAAATGCATAAAAATTTGAAAAGGCATGACCTATGAAACTGCTGCTTTAGACATATCAATGTTGAGCTAGTCTCTTATCAGGCAACTGTTAACTCTTGCAGCTGCAAGCCTTTTCGCTACAATTTCTAGTAGCTAAAAGTCTACAAAGTCTGCCTGGATTTTTGTTGTAATTATAAATGTACAACCTCAACCCTTCAAGCAGAATCAAGTTAGACATCTTTTTTTCATATCTTTTTAATGCTATGATGATATCAGATTGGTGTTTCAAAAGTTGTATTAAAATCGAGACAAAACAAAAAATCAAAATGAAATTCCAATCACTCTATACAAATCATACACAGATCATTGATAAACAAGGCTTTTTACATCTGGATATGGTTCTGTCAAACTTTTTCGGTTGGGATTACAGAGTTGAAATTATAAAAAGAAAAATATTTTCATATCTGCACTTATTCCTACAGCCTTTTTTTGCATCATTGAGCCATTTTGCCACTTTTGGAGGAAAATTTTGCCTCATATGGTACAAAGGGCATCAAAACACTACTCACACTTAATTTTGGGAACTGACTGAGAACTGTCTTCTCTCCTATTTACGTTTGCTTAATTTTTTATTTAAAAAAAAGGGATAAAAAAGTCACTGTGGGCTGACAAATACACAATTTACAAAAAAAACGTACAACACTTATCTCTTGGATGATTTCAAAGACATAAGTAAAAAAATGTGAGTTTTCTGCTTGGGGTCGCAGATGAGCCAAAGAAATCTGGAGGGTTAATCAAAGGCTCATAGTTGCCTCTCAGTTTTGCGACAACTAAACCAGTGGGCCACTGTATCATTCATGTATCATATTTTTTATTCATGTATGTGGGAAGATCTAAGTTTTCTACCTCCATTAAAAAAAGTGTCCACATAAGAAGTTTTCAAAAACATTTTCGTCCATGTGATAACAGAAAAACGAGCAGTTTAATTTGTAACCATGTGAACTGATGTTGGATTTCATTACAAAACAAACCTGAAGGGCTTGATCAAATCCTGTTTTTAAAAGCATTCATGAGTGCTCTTGTAATTTCAACTTCAGCAGCCATGGATTCAGGCAGCCATGGGTCACCAGTCAACACTGGTACTTGTAAAACAATCACATTGGGTCTCGTCCAAAACACTGTCAGCCTTTGTATCACCGTAGTGTTGTTTGAAGCAGAATCATAGAGACGGTTACCACATATTTGTAATCATGCAAATAGTTTAGCCAGTGAACAAAGATTGTGAAAGAATTGGATGAAACCATGTTACATCAGCTGTCTGAATATCATAGGAGCCTTTGGAACGCTGTTGATGCTCTCTATTGGATGCTGCCGTACTGCACGTTAGCTCAACCAAGTTTCAGCTTCAGCTTCATCTACTCACAGAAAGAGAGAGAGGCTGTGTTCAGGTGGGACTCAAGGCCGTCTGACCAATAGCAACACCATGTTCCCAAAACTGGAAATCCTCACTGAAGCAGGCTGTAAAGATGTCCATTAAGGCTTCAAGAACTGTGTTCTCCTTGCACACGATCATTTGGGTGTCGGGTTTTGGCACTTTTGAATCAGCCTCCATCGTCAGCAGCCTGTTAGCAACACTGAAACCACCTTAAGTTTCACAATGTTCACTGTGAGTTCACTTTAAAAGTAAACAATAGTGATGATGTCTTAAATTGTGATGTAACACAGAGGAGAGATCAGCTCAGAGTGTGACTTAAACAAACCTGTTTTCCTTGTCCACATAGGCCCTGTTGACGCAACAAGGAAAACGGAGAGTTGTTGTTACATTTTCGGCTTCCAGTTACATGAGAACGGTTCCAGGAGTGACTGAATCCACAAACTTTTGAAACCAGGGTCCAGAGTGAAGAGTTTTGAAAACGTTTCTGTATCTGTCTCCATGTAAACAGAAATCAGTGTTTTCAGGGAAAACGATGACGCGCATGCACAGTACTCTTTCAGATGAAGGTTGCTCGTGCACCTAAAAACAACATCAACAACAACAAGAGCTTCGGCCGTCAACCGAGCAACATGTGTGCTGCTTACTGTGCTTGGTTTGTTATCCAGACAAAAATACCCACACAGATTTGTTGTCAAGACAGGAAACTCCTGTATCTCCGTGCATCCACTCGCCATTGTTGTGAAAAGGTTGTCTTCACTGGAAAGAGAATGCATGTTGTAACATCGCTGTTTCACTACAAACCTACATCGTCAACTACTGGTCTGGCATGCACGCTACAGCGTTTTCAGTCATTCTCACGGATCTGTGTGAACGCGCATCGTTTTCACATCATCTCCATGTAAGCGCTTTTGTAAACTGGTGACAACGTTGTCTGTAAACAAGACCGTAGAGACACCCTGAATAGACTGTCTAAAAAGTCTTTGTTTCAAGAGGACCGTCAGAGTCACCTGTTTTAAAAAAAAAGTACATTTTTTATGGCATTGTCGATGGTGGTTTTATTGATGGCCTAACACTTAGACAAAGCTGTGTATTTAGAAATACCTGGACAAAGCCTCTGTTTTTTTTAAATAGAAATCAAGACTGAACCTCAAGTGACATTTTTCATCTGATTAACATAAAAAAATACATTCAAAAACAGACTTGGAGTGCAAAGGCCTTAAAGGCTTAACCACACAAATCTGAGCACGGTATCTGTAGGTTTACAGGTATTTCTTGTCATTGTGGTAAAAAACACACATGGGCTTTGATCACATTCCTAAGTGTTGTGTATTGGATCAGAAGGTTGATATATTACAGCACAGAGCCTCTCTGTACTGCAATACTTATTCTTCAGCATTGATTAATGAATCCACGGCACTGCAGCAGCTCTGTATTGTATGCATGTTTGTGTGATTATAAGCGTTTCAGTGTGACCTTGATGAAAAATCATTACACTTTCATGCACATTAGACACCATACATGTCCAATCCATCTTTTGGCTAATCGTTATCTATTTCTGTTACCGATGCCAGTGCCTGGACTTGTTTCCAATTAGGAGAGGTATATATCACACATCCAATCTTCTCTGGTTACCTGCGGAGAGAAGAAAGGAGCGTCGTGGAGAAGGAGGAGGTGGAGGTACAGCGGGGAGTGGAGGAGGCAGAAATGGAGAGGGAGGGAGGTGAAGAGGCAGCGTGGAGGAAAAAAAGGCTATTTTTCACCAGGGTCCGTGGTGAAGTTGTCAGGCGGGAGTGTATGTGAGCCCGCCGGATGATAATGTGGCATGACACTTCTGAAATGAGAGGCGGGTTGCCATGGCGAAAATGCGGGGAGGGACGTTCTCTCCAGGGGCTCAAATAAAACAAGCTGTAAATGATGTTTGATTAGGATTTAGATCATGGAACTGTTCGGGATGGCTTTTTTGTCGGCTGTGAACTTGGGCCTCAGAGGCTCTTTGTTGTGCTAGAAGTGTGTATAATGTGTGCATATGTGTTTGTGTGTGTGTGCTACAATTATTTTAACACTAATTCCCTGTATTTAAAAAGAAAGTCTGTTTTGTCCATCCGTCAAGTCAAATTTAGCCATTTAGCTTTCCTGACAATTTTAAGCTCTGTATGAGGTTTTAAAAGAATATAGATGTATAGAAACAAAGCCAGCATAAAGTCTTGGGTGAAGACTGATGGTTTAAACCAGGGGTGTCCAAACCTTTTTTGTTAAGGACCATTGATGTAAAAACACAGGAATATCAGGGCCACTTTGATGAGCCACGCCTTTGTAAAAAATTATAAAAATTAGGGCTGTCAAGAAATAACAAGTAGTACAGCAGTTCTTACCAGTTTATTGACTCATAAATGAGGTGAATGCAAATACATATTTTATGTCATTTATTTTTACCACCACCAAGGAGGTTGTTTTTTTGCCTACGTTTGTCTGTTTGTTTGTTTGTTAGCAAGATTTTGCAAAAACTACTGTGTAGATTTTGCTGAAATGTTCAGGAGATGTCAGTAATTGCCCAACTTAAAAATTATTACATTTTGTTGTTAATCCTTATGAGCCCTATAAGTGAACAACTGTTTTCTCAATAATTTTCGAAGTAAAAATGATATCAACATGACTCTAAGTGCTTGTGGTAGGGTTTTTAGGGTCAGTGAATAATGTTATGAGGGTCACATCATCATGGAACTACTTCTTATAGGTGTAACAGCAATAGGTGAACTACCTTGGTGGAGGTTTGCGCTCTCTGATTGCTGAATATTATATTTTGACATTTAAATTGATGCTCCAATGAGGTACAAATGTGGTCTGAAACATTGACTTACAGATAAGATGCAGCTTCAGAGTCCTTATTTTATAAATGATTTGACCCTTGATTTCCAGTGGCCCTGTGGTGATGTGTCAGAATTCACACCCTTCAGGAGATCATCTTCAATTGATTTCTCTGTGTGAGAAAGCTAGTAGATTTTAACTTTTAAAATATGAGATGATTGTGTATAATTTGTCTTGGCTAACATGGCTTTAGCAAAGGCAGGTTTACTTCCTGTTTAAATTATCTGGCTGTCATTTTGAAGGGCAATATAAGGAATTCTGTTGTTAGCGATGTTAGCTTAAAGCAAAAACAGATCATAAAGTGTATGACAACAATAAACGAGAGGAGACAAGGATCAAATAATTGATTTAACAGGATGTAGATTGCTTTAGATTGTTCACTGAACTGTCTGTGACTTTTCTTGACCAAAGAGGAAGTAAAAAACATAGTGTAGGAGCAACATGTGTTTGGAGATGCTGCTTGTTTGTAATCCTTGAGTGTGGGAAGGGGAGCTCTCCCAGCTCAGTCAGTTAGCAGTATGCGAGACTAAACACACTCCGGTTGTAGCTTGATTCACACCGAATAGTGAGGGTACATGCCCACAGAAACTTTGGTATGTGGAGCCATCGAGCCGAGCTTTTAAACCGATGCTCTTAATCCAATCCTGTGTGTCATCTGTTGTCATAATTGCTCTATTCCTCACCTACCTGGCGTTAAAGTACTTTCAGTTGATTTGATTTATTGCAATAATTTTGACAGCACAAATATCTTTTGGTTGCAATGCAAACAGCCTTAAGTGGACACGTTGGCTTTTTTTAAGAAACATTGTACGTTGCAACACTTTCGCAGACAAGTAATTCCTAATACTGGTCCTTTGGGGCTTGGGGTCTACAGTTGGTTTAAGTTGCAAAGTTGCCTATTTTTCCATGTAATATTTTTCCACAAATACAGTCATGCATTAGTGTACAGCAATCAGGAAGTGAACAAGGTTAATGAGAACAGAACTTTGTGTTTGCGCTGTGTTTTTTGGCTCGGACAACATCTTGAGTATCAGCACAAACTTTGTGTCGGTCTTCAAACCTCCATTGTGGTCAAAAACCTTTAGCTGCAGTGTCTCCTGGTGACTTTAAAGATCCTCCTTCATGTTCATCTCACAGCTTATCTCTTTTTCTTTGTTGCTGACAAACATGGCCACCCTTGCTTTGTTTTTCGTCCTCTCTGCTTTATCCGTCTTTGTTTTAGTGACTCAGAATATCTTTTCTTTCACACACAAACAGACTGATCTGGAAATGTAAGCCTTATCATCCCCTCTTTCGCCCCTCCAACCACATTCTGTTCAATCGACCATAATAGGATGGAGGTGTTGACGTCAGCCACCATTGAGGGAACATTATGATGTGTTTCTCCTTTTGTGCAGTCTCTCCTCTTCCTTGGCTGCTGCGAACGCGTGAGGCTGAAATTTATTCTCTCTCCTTTTGTCTTTTAGTGTCTTCTTTTCACGGCAAGGAGAGCCCTCCAGTTTTCCATTTTGTTTCCCTCCTTCATTTCCTTGGCTAAAGTAAAGGTAATGAAGGTGTTCCTTACTGCCAACGACACCATCTCCACCACCATCATCATCATTGTGAGCATCAGTCTCCTTTTACACTGACTTCTCCAGCAAAGGTATCTAATGAAGAAAAGAGCTAAAGTGAGCATCAGGGCTGGCTGGAAGTGACTCCTCTAACCTTGGAGAAAAGCTTGGATACAAAGACATTCAAAGACCTTTTGTTACAAGAAACAGCGCCAAAATGCCATCATTTTAGGGCTTAAGATCATACCAGATTATAGCCAGATTATTTTAAATACAGCTATCGAATTTAATCCAATTTTTCATGCATCCTAATTTAAATGCAGGCATCGACAAGTCCTCTCCATATGCTATTCAGATCTTGTGTTTTGGGATTTTCTCATCCCTAAATACCAACACAAACTCACAGGCCACTTTATCAGGTACACAACAGCTCTTTAATGCAAATAACTAATGAACCAATCAAATGCCAGCAATTCAGTGCACTAAGACAAGTAGACATGGGCAAGATGATCTGCTAAAGTTCAAACCAGATGTTGGCGCCACTGTTTTAGAAATTGCTGATCTACTGGGATTTCTCATGCATAGCAATCTCAAGGATTTACAGAAGATGATCTAAGGAAGAGTCTATATTCAGTTAGTTGCTGTTCTCTTGGAGAAAATGTGTTCTTGATGCCAAAGGTCAGAGGGGAAGGTCAGTGTGGTTTGAGATGATAGAAAAGCAACAGTAACTCAACCGCTTGTTATGACCAAGTAGGAAGAGGACCATTTATTAACACCCAATCTCAAAGCAGATGGGCTACTGGAGCAGAAAACCTCACAAGGTGCCACTAGTGTAGTCCCTTATCAGTTTTTTCATAATTTGAACCTGATGAAAATTCTTTTTGCTCTCCTTTTTTCCTTCAGTCTTTTCTTGTAAATTAACTTACTTACAGTCTGTGTTGGAAACATGAAATCCTTGACATGAGTAAAAGTTTTTGTACTTTTAAAATGTTGTTAATCTGTTCTTTGAGAAAACTTTTAAGAGTTCATGGTTAAAAAATGTAAAAAAAACAAAAAACAAAAAACAAAAAAACTTTTCTGTACATCCATAGTTCAAATTCATCTCATGAACTCAGACCTCACATTCAGTGTCTTCTTTAAGTGTCTCTGCACATCTTGTTCTTTCCTCCATCTTTTCTTCTTCCCCTCTGCTGTTCCCCTTCAACCTCGTCTGCTAATGAACTGCTTACCAAGGCTGAACTAATCAAGGCTGACTGCTCTCTGTCAGTGTCAATTATACAGCCCAGCCTCCCGTCCCATCTTCTCTCGCCCTGCTCTTCATCTCCTCACAAAGGCTCGACAGTGACCAGACTCTGCCTCTCTGCTTTAAATTGAAAAGTAACACATGAGGATGACAGTCTGGTGACACTCGCTCAGCCTGGCTCTACTCAGAGAGGGCGAGGTGTGTGAAAGTTCAGTTTACTCCTGGGCTTTAACTCCGAGGATCAGACGACGCTTCAGCCGCTCACATTTAGAGAACTTCAAACTCATCTTGTGGGTGATGAATGTGGATTGATACTTTAACAGGTAGTTGTTTCATTGTGTGTTTCTATTGGTCATGTTAGGATCTGCAAACAGCTACATAGTGAGGATACAACAGAATCAAATCCTGGTCAATTTCAGTTTCTTCTCCCCTCTTTTAAATAAGGGCATCTGTTTTCTTTTGATGAAGTTGTTGAGTTGATTTAAAGGTGGCAACACATTTTAAACATAATAAATCAGAGCAGGTCAGTCGGTCTAATTTATAGATGGCTTAGACAGGACAAGTTTTTCCAGATTTTGACCTGATGATCCCATCACAGCCTTTTGTAAAACATCAGGACACAAAGTCACATGGCAGCAACTCAATGCATTCAATTCAGCTCAGCTCATTCAGGCCTGTGGACACGTTCAGATGACCTGCTTTCAAACGGAGCATCAGAATGGAGAGGAGAGGTGATTTGCATGACTTTGAACGTGGCATGGTTGTTGTGCCAAACAGGCTGGTCTGTATTAAAACAGCTGATCTACTGCTATTTTCGAGCACAACCATTTCTAGGGTTTACACAGAATGGTCTGATAAAGATAATATCCAGGTTGGGTAGTTCTCTTGGTGAAAATACCTTGTTGATGTCATAAGTCAGAGAAGAGTGGTTCGAATGGTTGGAGATGTTAGAAAGGCAACATTAAGACGAATGATGATTTGAGTTCATATTAAGTTGATTCATATAAAGCCGAGGTATGCAGGAGACCATTTCTGAACTAACAAGTTCATGCTGATGAATTACGGCAGCATAAGACCACACCAGGTGCCACCCCTGTCAGTTAAGAACAGAAAACTCTCTGTCAAAGTGAGGACAACTTTACCTCTCAGAGACATCTTGCTGTAAACGGCGTGTTTCCTCCTCCACCTCAGAATGGTCAGTCTCCTGTTCACACTCATACATAACCGTTACAGTCGCTGTCCTTCTTGCGGCCAATCAGTGCGCGCCTCATGATCATAATTTCAATGAGCATCCAGGCCGGTCAAAACCTCGTGTGTATTCTCATGAGACAAGGTTCGCCATATAATGAAAGCCACCAAAACTAATTGTTTTCGTCATAGTTTTCATCAACAACCATTTTTCCCCTGACGAAAACTAGACTATAACTAAAATAAAGAAGTGTACATTGACAAAAACTAAAAAATAACTTACATTTCTGTCAACAGATAAAAACTAGACTAAAATGTTTGACAGAGCCTAAATCCAATCAGACCTAATTTTGTCATGTAAAGTAGGGACAAGTTAGGAATATATCCAATCACAGCTACTTTGATTGTATGGAAAGGTTGGAGGAGTTAAGAGGGGCATCCATCGCAGCTGCCTTAGCTTCATGGTGGCGGGATCCAAGTGTAAAAAATGACTTTAGAAATTAAAGGAAATATAATAAATGCCTTTCACTTTACTATTCATATTTTAGTCGCCTAAATTTACAGTAGATTTCGTCGACTAAAATGTTGTACAATTTAATCAACTCAAACTAGACCAAAAGATATTTTAGGCAAAAGTCTAAAACTAAAACTAAATTAAAAAGGGCTGTCAAATTAACACTGATACCAGGTGATGAGACCTTTAAAAACCATCTAACTTCTCTCCAAAGCTAAAGAGGTTGGAGATAAGCCATCCATCGTTACATACAGTAAACAGTGGGATCATGTGAAATGTCTTTTTGGCTATCAGAGGGTTGTTGAAAAAATCTTGCACGGCTGAAACCCAAATCATACGCTAAAACAATCTGTTTTCTATATATAATCATAATAAGGTTGTGGCTGAAATTTTGGATTTGGTACAGTTGAGGTCTGAATCTGGTAAAGAGTCGAGATTAAAATAAGCCTTAATAAGGTACAGAGATTTAATGAATGAACACAATCAGAGTAAAGACCTGTAAATGCAGATAGAATGACTGTGTGCTCATTCACCCTTACCTGCAGATATCCTGCAGCAGACGAGCAGGTCGTCCTCCTCCACCTGCCCTCCGACTGTCCAGAGAATTGAAACACATTTCTCCCTCTTTTCGCTGGAAGCCATGTTATTTAAAGTAATTAACCTTAATTTGCCCAAAAAGAGACAAATCTGTATTAGACCACTGCCTCTTAAGCGAAGGCCCAGTCGCAGACCGCCGTCCATCTCCCCTCGCTCCTAATGGGGTCTCTGCTTAATCAAATTTCAGCCATCAGATCTTGATATTGAATCATCTTTTAATTGGGAGCTACATTCTGGTTAATAGTTTTATAATTCACAGGCGCTAATAGTCTCACCGCTGGGAGCCGCTCCACTTTCTCTCGCTCGGTCGAGGCTGTCGCAGACACTTTTACACACACACACACAAATGTAAAGATATATGTGTGTGTATATGTCGAGAGTTTGCCCTTTTGCCCTTCCTCACACACACCAGCCCTTCCAGCCCTTCACTTGGTGTCTCTGCGTGTAATTCCGCTAAGGCTGCTTTATATAGGATCCATAAAATGAGGTCAAATTATCAAATAAGACTCGTCCAGGGCCCCAGAGGCTCGGACTCTGAGGCTCACCTCTATATTTAGCTGCTGAGGAGTTCATTCTTATAATGTGAGAAGAAAAGAGGGACTCGTACCGGAGCTGCAGTCACGGGAAAGCTCTTCAGCCGGGATATTTCTCATCTCCACAGGGATGGACTTGGTCCCTGGTCACATCTGTCCCACTATGAGCACTGTCACTATGAAGATATTCATATGTGCATATTCATATTTTATCATATTCATGCAAGTTTTATTATCTTGAAATGACCATCTTCAGTAATGCCTGCCGATTTGTTTCAACTCTTAGGTGCCCTGCACACTTGTTGGACACTTCAAAACTAATTTTGATGATTTTTTTTTTTTCATTTTTAACTAGGGCTGTAGTAAAATTTTGAAGCATCCAATATATTGCAATATTTTATGGCACATTATTGTATCAATATTTTAAGTATAAAATTGAGATATTTTAGTTGTCAATATTTAAAAGAAAGAGCTTTTAAAAGAGCTCTTATAAGCTCTAATTTTTCGGGTGAGTATTATACACGAGTACAAGCAAAATACTTAAAATATTTAATCCTGCCAACATTGCGATTGCAACACATCCAATACAAAAGGCCAAATATTCTCTTTCTCTGCGAAAAATTCCCGACAAACTTGCGTAATTCCTTTTAAACTGACTATTAAACTGTTCTAATCAAATATTTTGGTTCTTAATTAATTTAACCTTGTGTCATGATCATTTAATATTCAAGTGTTACCACTCACTGGCAAACACAGAGCGCTGCCATCTTTTGAGCAAGAGGACACAAAATAGCTGCATTGTGATTGGTCGAAGACATCGGCATGTTGATATCTGCTCTCTGATTGGTCAGTACACTACGACTGAGCGTGCTTGGGTAGAACTTGAGTAATTGCACGTGTGAAGCAAATGGTGTTTCCGCATCTGATTGAGAGAGAGAGAGAGAATCGTGTATTTGTTGTGAAAATACTGAAATTTCATTGATTAAAACTTTGATTAAAGGTAATTTTTGAGTTGTTTGAGAGAGTAAGGTTTGGGCAAAATTTGGGTGCGTGTTATTCGAGAACAGTGTTTTTCAGGCAAAAATCGTGAAAATAAGTGGTGCGTGTTATAATCAAGAAATTACAGTAATATTTATGTCACAGGAACAGACAATAAAGTTCACAAATGTTGCTTGGATAATGCTTTATATAATCAACATGGATTTGAAACTATATTGTCTGGATAATATTTTTGGTTCTCCATGTTTAAAAAAGTTTTTAAAGCCTTTTAGTGTAAAACATGGTGCATTGCCCTTTTTATAGTATCACAATTTATCTTGAAATATCATATTGTCACCCATGCATTGTGGTAAAGGTCATAACGCCAGATCTTTGCCAGTAAACCCCCCCTACATTTTAACGCAATTGCATCCATCCAAACAGTTATGATTTTTTACTTAGTTTACTGAATTTAACAGGTCCACAATAACCCCCTCAATAGAGACACAGCACTCTTGTTGACCCTGTGTCCTCTTTTTGGACTTATTCAAACCCGATTTAACCATGATGATTGAACACATGGCCATTGCACCTTAGACACATCCAATGTACAGTTATAGTATGTTGTTCTGGTAACCACAAGGGCAGCGTGGAGCTCTCTATAGGCCATAGTAATGAATGAGTGCAACTCAAATGATCTGTGTATGTAGACATTTTTCTCTAAGAGTACTTGTATGTGAAAAGATATGTTAGTGTGTTCTTCTGTGTGTTTTAGTTTCAGTTGTGGGTGTCATGTGATAGCACTGGGATTATCACATGGCAGCTAAAATGGTTAAAAGTGTGATAATCTATTTCTAAGATCTGATTATGTGCAAGACTGGAGTCACTTACAAGATTGCAGTTATTTTGGTTAATGTTTTCATTATTGTTTAGTAATTTGTGCCCTCTTTTCATGGCACTTTTTGGACACTGGGTCTTATGTGTTGCATTAATTTTTTATATCTTTGAAAAGAGCTTTGATTAAAAATTAATATAAAGTAAAGATTTCAGCTTGTTATTCTGACGTATCTGATTTTGGACACTGGGTCTTATGACTCCTGTTTAGTCAAAATCTGATCTTGCACAAAAAAATACTGTCAAATCAATATTATGGATAATCAATGAAATGCCCCAGAAAAAATCCATTGGCTCTTTAAATTTTTGGAAAGTAATCATTTTCCATCTAAAATATGGCGGGCTTTCTGTAGTTATTTTTCCACTTTTTGGATGCAGGGTCTAAGGAGTCTTTTTTTTATGAACATCCAGTTTGACTAAACATCAGAGGCTTGGCTGAGCTGAAATTATTGGCAGTCAGTCCTTTTAAGGACAGAGAGGCAAGTAGCTATGAGTGAGGCATAGTTATGCCAAAGGCCACAAATGACTTCAAGCCTCTGAGTGGCCTGTGATGAATGAGAAACATTAGTTTAATCACCTTCCAGTTTTCCTTTGGGTCCTACTTTTCTGAATTACTTTCTTTGTAATGATGCCCAGATGGAATTTGAATACATCTCGTGGATATGTGACACAGTCCATCGGGCACTTCAGCTTCTGTCTAGTATGTTGTCTAGTGTGTGGCGTGGAATTGAATTTTCACATTTTGCCCATTTGGATTACATTATGGACTCGAGAATATCCATAATTAGGGTCATGTTTGACTCCACTACAAACCTGCATGGTGTTGATACTGGTCAGATATCCTCATGCCCCCCTTAATCCCACCTCTTGTCCTGTCACTAGTTCTGTTAGTTTGGGAAAATGTGTTTGGCACAGCAACTGCAGCTTAGTGTACTCCAAAAACTCCTTTCACTAACCAAACAGCGCATGTCACTATGGATTTTTCAAGGTGTAGAATCTACAGCCAAGTATAGTTGTAGATCTTACACTATATAGATGCAGCCCTGTGGCTTTCAGGAAGTTTTACAGCAGACTTTACAGTAAAAAAACAAGAGATGCACACAACTTGACCTAACCCTTTCTTTGTTACTATGCCTCCTTCCTATGAAACTACATTATTTTAAACCAATCCACGTTGATGCAGACATGTTTACTTGACTTTTGCTCTGTCATTCAAAGGATAACATTCATGATGACCATGAGGATAGACTGTCTTTGTCTGCTCCTCTTGACCCATAAGCATTTATTTGTCATTCAGCAGCGGAGAAACAGATAGGGTAGTGTATGTATGAATGTTTTTCTCCTCTCTGTATAGAGCTGCTGATCTTTACCATTCAGCTTTTTGCTCCATGTTATGTACACAACATAAAAACTGTAAAAGATGGCGATTAATGATGCAATAGTAGAGAAAACATGAATGGTCATGAGTGGCATTGTCCATCCATATAACTCCATATTATCTCTTGGATTGTGCTCTATTTTATTCTGAAGAGCTGTGACATTCATGGAACATTATAGTATTTACTCAGCAGTCCTACAAGTTAATGTTCCTGTGGAGAGCTGTCATTGTTGGCGGCTCTTTCTGAAATAAACTGAATGCAGACTTGAAAATATGGAGCACTTGAGAGTAAACAAAGCAGCTTCACTTCCTCAGCTCATGTGATCTGAGAATCTGAATGCTGCATGAGCTCTCATTGTGATTTTGTTAAGTATTCAGGCTGAGCTGTGGTGATAATTAACGGCTGAAGGGCAGTGAGCTGAGAACACAGTGGCGCAGTTAAGTGACGAAGAATAGCAAATAGCTTTGTGTTTACCCGGGGACGGCGGGAGCGTGGGTGCAGGCCCAGGGTCGATGGAGCAAGGTGAGAGGAGAAGGATGCAGCTGGGTGAAATGGAGAGAGCAGGACTCTCCTTTGTTGTCCTTTTCTATTCTTCTTCTCTCCTTTCCCGGGCAGGCTGATTTACTATTGATCAGCAGACTGGACTCCGTCTATAGCTATATCTCCAAGGCTAAAGGCTCAAGGCTGATGCTTCACAGACAGACAAAAATATTCTCTATGCATGTGTTTACAAAACGCTTGGGGGGAAAAAACACTCGCTGGAACACTAAACACCTGATCCTGTGACATTTTCTTCCTAAAGAAAAAAGATGCTCGGATGCAAACTATCAACTCATTCCTTCAAGCACTCGTGTCACAATGTCCCACCCTCTCTCATCGAAAGCCTGGCCTAAGTTCTGCTGTATTGCAATTATTTTGCAAATACTTCATTGCAATGTACTAGAGATGTCCCAGAACTTAATTTAGATCAGAAAAAGTACTAGTTCAGGTCCGATATTTTCTTAATTTAATTGAGGGGGGAGTTAAGAAGAGTCTAAGGGCCCATGACTGATAGGGGCCCCTAAAAGTACCACAGTATCTGTGACATTTTACAATAGGTGTTTTAAGATTTCTTTACTCAGAACTTACAAAAAGTACCAAATTTTTCTTCTTTTTATTGCAAATATATTATATAATATTTTAATTTATATCATATATTTAACAATGCATATTTAAAAAAGAAGCCCTCTAGAACTTTTTAGAGGATTTTAGTCTCATTTATGCATTTTGGTGTAAATCTGAATGTCATGTAAAAATATTTTGTTTTTCTGGAATAACAGATAATGGAGTAAGACAAATGCATCATCCACACAAGTTTTACATTTTTGTCAAGGTTAAAAGATCATAAGGATTGATATATACAGTATATATATATGATGAATAATAGAATAACAATACATTTTCATCTCCATGTGGACAGGGCATGAGAGTCATTCCATAAACTCTGTGACAAGCATTTTAAGGGTAAAAAGGTCAAACAAATATTTAACAGTGCAACTGTTGCGGTAGTGATGTAACTTAACTAATTCTTGGCATAAAAAAATCTACTTTTAGCTTAAAAGTATTGGAGATATGATGACAGATTTGTTTAATAAGTTGATACTTGTTTTATTCTTTGGTTAAAACATTTTTAGGGGGGATTTTTAAGCATCTGCTCCCTTCTTCAGCCATCTATCCTGTTTGTTTTTGATTTTTTTTTTACCCACATAGACTTTTCTAGGACCTGTAAGAAATCTGCTGCTCCTTTTAAAGAGCCCTCCTGCCTAATAACACCCCCTCACACAGTCCGCTCAGGTTGTGTGTTGGTGCTGTAATCTCCCTCCCAGAAGCAGAGGGAGGCAGTGGAGGATGGAAATGAGCTCAGCCCTCCTCCCTCCTCGCAGCCTTTGTACCCACAGTTCCACATTTGTTCAGACTTGCCTCCAAAAATCTTCAGCCGCGCACTTGGAGCAGATAAGATATTTAGCATCATCTGTTTCCAGGCTATCCCCTCTGCTGTTGTCTCTGCTGTAGGACCCTGGGATGCCCCCTAAAGGTTGAAACAGGCCACTGCAGAGGCCGGTATTAACCTTCACCCTGCAGTGTTTGCAGAGATGTGCTCACAATAGTCTCCCCCCCTCTCTCACCTCCTTTCTCCCTGCTCCGCCCCTCCCCCTCCTCCTCCTCCTGAACCCCGTGTCCCATTCACGCATTAGAATAGTTCACAGGGCGCTCCCTGCTTCACAGGTAATAATAAGGCCCGTTCCAAAGGCTGCCTTCCACACGACGGTTCCTCTTGAATAGCCCACACAAAGTGAGAACATGTACCGGGTATGAATGGCCTCCTGCGGGCGCCATATCACTTGTGGAAATCCAATCTTCCCGTTCATTCTTTAAGTGGACAAGAGGTGATATCCAAAAGGACAGTGAATGTATCAGCTCTTTCTTTTTACCCTCACACTCATATCTCCATGTGATCCCCTTCATTTAAAGACTGTGAAACTTGATGAGCAAGCGTGAAGGACATATGGAGTTAACGTATAGAATTAATGCAAATGAAAGGACGTCTGACATAAAAATTAAAAAAATATCGCTTGCCGAGATTCAACAGACTGTGTCAAAATTATTTTGTATATTGAGCCAAAAAAATTGCTAAGTCAATAAGAAGAGTCAATCAATCAATCAAGAAAAACTGTGTCTTGGAGAGCTGGTCTCTTTAAATCTTTCTAAGTGCAGGTTAAAGGCATTGGAGGAAGAAGCAGGCTGAAGCTGCTTTGACTGTTTAACTTGACTGATAAACTTGCTGCTCTGTGACTCTGACTTGATTGGTTCATATGTATGTATTTGTGTCTGTAATTATTTTATGTCTGTAACTTTAGATTTTTAATCTCAATGAGGCTATTCTGGTTAAATAAAGTTCATATATATAAAATCAATCTTCATTTGTATGGCGGCAATTCATAACAAGTGTTATCTCAAGACACTTTACAATAGAGCAGGCTGAAGCCATACTCTTCATTTTATACATATACTCATACATATACTCATGTAAACATCTAGAAAATGCATATACACATATATACACAAGTGCGGTTGTTGCACACCAACAACTGCAGCGTATCATTTCGCTCTGCAGAGAAGGTGCAACCTGCCATCTTTTTGCAACCTGTACACCCCCTTGACCCGGAGGTGTTCAGGTAAAATCATGGCCGATCCCTCTCACCCTGGACATGGACTCTTTGAACCACTCCCCTCTGGCAAGAGGCTGCGGTCCATCTAGCCTTAAACCTCACGCCACCTGAACAGTTTCTTCTCCTCTGCTGTCAGCATCATGAACAGTACTCCAGCCATACCCCCAACCCCCATAAAACAGACTGCAACCCAGCCAAATCTATTTATTTTATTCATATTCACACTGTATCAATATTTGTATCATATTTATACTGTTAAAAAGTTCAGTGCCCATATGTACAGACCCTTCACTGCACCTTTTGTATATATTGTTGGGTTGCATTTTCGTTCTTTTTTGCTCCTATTATATATTTTGTATATTTTTGAAATATACCTCAGTCAATTTTGCACTATTTTCTACCTATTTTTATGCTTGTTGATTATGTTGATTGTTCTTGATGTACCAAGTCAAATTCCTTGTATGTGCAAACGTACTTGGCAATAAACACCAATTCCGATTCTGATTCTGATACATACATCGGGAGATGTGTTGATCCAGGCAGAGACAAAGGGACTAAAAATAAGAATTTATGATAGCCATAAACCCATGGAAGCCCAGAACAAAAATCTGTCCTCATCACATTTGTCTCTGCTGAATATAGTTTATTTTGAGGTTAGCCACTTGAGATGTGTCATCTCATTTTAATGGTCCTCATGTCTATATGGTTGTAAATGTATTTATTATGAAGGTATAATCCATAACAACCACAGATAGAGAGGTCATTCTAATATTAACATCAACATCTGCAGTGATCATAAACTGGAGAGGAATGATGTTGAAGAATATAGCAGCATACAGTTGAACTGTCTTTAAATTGGATTTAATTTATTGGCAGTTATAGGGTGATGGTCTTTGCACACTGAGGTGGTGTTTACATGACTCCGTTTTCAGCCCAAAATGGAGGGTTTTCATTGCGTTTTAGCCTCCCGTTTACATGAGACCAGTGCCCGGAGCGCCTGGAGAGTTTTCAAAACGCATCGCCACCCGGCTTCATGTAAACAAGATTCATCGTTTCGGGGGAAACGCTGGCGTCACCGCATGCGCAGTACTCTTTCACATGAAGGCTGCGCGCCCATACCAAAAATAACAACATCTTTGGCCATCTACTGGGTAACGTGTGCTGCTTACTGTGCTCAGTTTGTTATCCAGACAAAACTATCCAGACAGATTTGTTGTCCAGACAAGAAACTCCTGCGTTTTGTGCGTCCACTCGCCATTGTTGTTTGTGGAAATTTTTTTCTTCCTCATAAGTGTGTTGTAACAGCGCTGTTTCTCTGCAAGCCTACATCGCCATCTGCTGGACTGGCATGCACGCTACAGCGTTTTAAGTCCTTCTTCCGTCTCCATGTGAACGCAGATCGTTTTCGAAGACGCAAAGGAAAAACCTTTGCGTTTCAGGTGAGAGCATCTCCGTGTAAACAGGGCCTCAGTCAGGTGCGTTTTTTTGAATCCCTAATCTGGTAAAAAAAGAAAAAAAAAAAAAAGAAAAGATGTTGTGGAGACAAATCTTGCGCACTGAGTTCAACATATTTATTTTTGAATTTATTCCCCAATTTTCTGGAGCCTTCAGGCAGACTCTAGCAGACTCAAACTCTATTTCCAAGAGGTTGGGACACTGTGTAAAACATAAATGAAAACAGAATATAATGATTTAGAAAGCCTTTCCAGCCTTAATTGAATACACTTCAAAGACGGGATATTTAATGTTCAAACTGATAAACTTTCTTTTTTCTTTATTTAATATTCACTCATTTTGCATTTGATGCCTGTAACACCTTCCAAAAACAGCTGGGACACGGGCACGTTTACCACTGTGTTACATCACCTTTCTTTTTAACAACACTCAGAAACTAAGGACATTAACTGTTAAGACTTTGTAGGTGAAATTAATTCCCCATTCTTTCTTGATGTATGACTTTAGTTGTTCAACAGTGTGGCATCTCTGTTGTTGAATTTTGCACTTCATATTGCACCACACATTTTTAATGGGAGACAGGCCTGGACTAAAGACAGGCCAGTCGAGTACCTGCACTCTTTAACTATGAGGCCACAGTCTTGTAGCACAGACAGAATGTGACATGGCATTGTTTTGCTGAAATAAGCTGTCAGATGCTGCCTTTCCAACTTTGCACTGATCTGGATTGTACTTTTCTTGTTTAGCCCGAAGGACAGGATGTCCATAATTTTCAAATGCAATGTGAAATGTGGACTCCCCAGGCGACAGCTCACTTTACCACTCTGCGTCAGTCCATCTCAGATGAGTTTTGAGAGTTTTAACTTGCACTTGTAGATGTATACATGAAATGTGTTAACTGACAATGATTTTATGAAGTGTTCCTAAGCCAATGTGGTAATATTCTTTACAGAATGGTGTTTTAAAGCAGTGCCACCTGAGGGATCGAAGATCATAGGCAGTCAATGTTGGTTTTCGGCCATGCTGCTTATGTAAAGAGATTTCTCAAGATTCTCTGAATTTTGATGGTGATGATTAAATCACTAACTTTCTTGCAAGTGTATATTGAGAAACGTTTTAAAACTGTTGGACTCACACATTGTTCACAATGTGACTGAACTCAACCCATCTTTGCTTGTGCCTTCTTGTGCCAAGGAGGTTATGTTTTTGCCAGCGTATGTTTGCTTGTCTGTTTGTCTGTTTGTTAGCAGAAACTACAGGACAGATTTTGCTGAAATTTTTAGGAGATGTTGGTTATGAGCCAACTTAAAAATGATTAGATTTTGGTGGTCCAGATAACCACATTTGTTTTTGCTCAATTACTGTCTAACTAATAATGACATCAACATGATTCAGAGTGCTTGGTGTGGGTTTTCAGGGTGAAGAAATAATATTATGATGGTAACTTTATCATGGAACTATTGCTTATAGATGTAACAGCAATATGTGACAGCAGAGGTTTGTGCTCTCTGCGTGCTTTCTAGTTGTTTTCTGTTTTTCATGTTGTACACAATGTCCAAACTTCATTGGAATTGGGGTTTGCATACCAGTTTTTATGTCTGACTGATATCCCAGTGTCATTGTTTTTCATGTTTGCTTTGTCCAAGATTTTCCTTACATCCTGGTTGCTATAAAGGACTTAAGAAATCACTGTTACGTATGTGACAAACATTGGACCCCAGCCTTCATTTAATCAAGTGGAGAAAGATTCCTGTCCTGAAAATCAGTGCTGAACATGTCCACACACACACACACACCCACACACTCACAGTCTTGGTGTTGTCTTCAGGGCCTTTCTTAGTTGTAGCATGACAGCAGAGACAAGCACTTTGTCTCCTCTCCTTCATCTCTCTTTCCATCTCCTGTCTGTTGAGTCTCCTCCGTCTATTCATTTCCTTCATCAGGCGGCCATCTCTCACTCCGTCCATCTCTCCCTCCTTCGCTCACCTCTCTGTTCTTTTTCTTTGTAGCGAGTGGCGAGCGCTGACAGCTCTGGCAGAGACAAAGTGCTGATGCTGGGCTTAAAAGTGACCGCCCCTGTCCTGCAGCCACACAGCTGGGGAGCCACAGATCCATCACCCTGTGGCACAGCCGGAGCAACACAGGGGGGAGAGAGAGAGGGATGGAGGGGGGAGGGGGCTGGAAGTGAGAAGCCAGGTGAATGGAGAAAAATTGGCAGACATTCTGAAACACAAATTCACCTCAAAACTCAATTGAATCAACAGGCTGTTACCTACATGCAAAGTACTGTAATGTACATTATGTTTTTACTTGTTTTGCATCTTAAAGAGCCCTACAATTCTTTGGATGTTTACTGCGTCAGGACATTGTTATTTGGTACGTGATTTGAAAATAAGGCTGATTGAGGCTGCAATTCAAGATGTGATACTTGTGCCCTGTGACATTTTCCCTAAAAATATCACAAGCCCCTTTTACAGTACCTTTACGTGAAAGCATCAGACCGAAGCTCTTTCATATTAATGTCATAATTCTCAAAGCAATATGGCTTGGATGCACACTCTATGGCACTCCTGCCTCCTGCTGAGTCGGTTTGCCTCCCTCCCGCCAGTATAACGCCTCTTAAACTACCTCTTGAGACGAAACAAATGGGGGTCAACTTGTTCCCCCATTCTGTCTCCATGATGATCACAGTGGAGACGAAGCGTCACGGGGGCATACATATTATGGCTTGAAACAGCAGCATGAATTGGGCTACAGGCATATAAAGGGAGGAAAATTTGATCACACCTTTGTAAGCTTCAGAGGTAATGTAAGATGCAGGAATGGGATTATAGAGCCAGTGGGGAAGCACAGCTCTGTATTTGCCTATCTGACTTGAGGTAAACTGGAGTCACACTTGTTTTGTTGTGCTAAGATCAACACCAAAATGTCATCACTTCTTTCTTGAGCTATGGCCAACATTCCCTAAAAATGCCATCAATATCCATTCTTGACTTTTTGAGTTATCCTGTCCACAAACTAACAAATGCCAGCAAAACCAATGCCCCTTGGCGGAGGTAATTACAATATTACAAAAGGATCAACAACAGTCAACAAAAGATAAAAAAAGTTAGACCACATGTCCAAAAAATGATTAGTTTATTAAAAATGGGTTTTTAAAATGAGATTTGAAGATGGAGAAGGATTGATGTTCTGTAATTCTGGTGAGATGGAGTTCAGGAGTCAGCTGAAGTCTCTGGATCTCATAGCGGACAAGCAGGATAGTGGTCGTGAAGGTGTGTTTATGAGCAGAAGTACAGAAAGGTACAGAGGGATGCGGCTGTGGACTGCCTTGAGAGTAAAGAGCAAGATCTTTAAGTCAATGCTATATTTAACCAAGAGCCAGTGACGTTGCTGAAGAACAGGAAGGATGCGATTTATGGAAGGGGTTCTGGTTGGTGCTGCAGAGTTTTTGACAAGTTAAAGTTTGTGAAGGGATTTCTGTAGGAGACCAACAAAAAGGGTGTTGCAATATTAGATCCAGAATGTCGTAGGGATGGGATCTAGGACAGCTGAAGTGTTAAGTGACTGACAGACGAAATTGATGTTGTGTTGACGAGTGTATGCAGACTGGAAAGATAGAGTGCTGCTGAGGATGACACCCAGACTCTGAAAGTGAGGGGAGGGAGAAACTTAAGAGTTGACCATGATGGTTAAGAAACTGAATTTCTATAATTGGATTTAGGTGGGAGGTGGGAGGGAGGTGCAACAACCCACTACATTTGGGTCTTCCACTGATCAAAGCAGTGCATTGGATCTTCATTGGACAGTTGTCTCTGAAACTCTATTGTTCTTTTCTTAACTTCTGACACAGACACAGACACAAATGTGCAATTTTAGCACAGATCTGATCATAGAAAAAAGTCACTTTACAGAGAGCACAGTGAGCTGGGGAGTTGTCTTGATGAAGAATGAAGAATAAAGTTATGGCTCTTTTGTCAGACTTTTTGTCACAGTTTTTCTCCAACCTGATTTACAGTCAACCCTTCTGAAACCCACTACTCAAAAATGATACCTTTAATGTCAAAGAAAAAAATAAACATGGCCTTGAATTTGGACTTCCTTTGTCATGCTTTCTTCCTCCTTGGTAACAATGCTGCTACGATTGTATTGGAAGATCCAAGTTTCACTCACGTTTTCTTCAATTTGATCCGAAATGTCTCCACAAATGTGCTTGCATTTTCCTTTGAATCAGGAGTCAAAAGTTTTTGGCAGCTTTTGCTCACACTTTTGACATGTCAATATTTTCATGCGAAGTTTTCAGAACCACCTCTCTATCAGCAAAGACTTTTTCTGCTATCATTCTTACACTGAATCCTTAATTGTTTTGAAGGATTTCTTCAAATTGTTAAATATTTTCAGAAGTTTTTGACATGCATTGGGCACCCAGGATGTTCATTGTGTTGGACATCCTCTCTGCCTTCACAAAATCTTTCGTGCCATACAAACAAATGACACACAGTGTTCCCCTTACACCTCAGTTCATGGACAAAATGATTTGGCCAGGGTTCACAGATTTTGACAGTGCAAACAACCAGGTCAATGAAATCAAGCCCAAAAAGTGACTTCCTCCAGCTCTTAGAGTTGAATGCTATTAGAAATAAAAACTAACACTAAGAAGCTCAAGGTTGCAACAAGCGGATCTGACAACAAAGGATTTGATTGCTGTTTTGTCTAATTTTACCAAAAGTCTAAAGTTCATGTGTTGCTTTTAAGCTTTCATAAGCCTTAGCTTTAGACATCACGTAATGGAAACTTGCAGCAGTGGTGCCTTAATTCTCAACCTTCAATATGTAACACTCAGTGTGACTCTGAACCACAGGGTTTTATCCTTTTAAGTGCAGTCTCATCCTTTAATAGCCATATCTGGTATACATAACGATTACCACCATTTAGCTAAAAAATACATCTATATGAATTTTTGTCTATGTAGCCCAGCTCTAATTGAAAGTAGTGAGATGGTAAACAAAAGTTGGAAGTGACAAGAAAAGGCTGTGATTTGAAGGATTTAACTGTATACCGCCAGACGGACAAACTAATCAAAAGCACTCCCTCTTTAGATATTAAAAGCCAGCCTGACTTGTCTACAATAAAAGACAAAAATGAAAAAAATGCCAGGCTTTGTTAATACACTAAAACTCTGAGATGCTTTTGCAAAACAACCAGAAACAAAACTCAAAGAGGCAGCGATGCTATACGTACAATACTATAAATTCATTGGTGTTTGTATAACTTAGCTTGTTATGTGTTCACCTGAAATTATGAGCATGTCTAGTGAGATGGTTGGTGCTGCAGCTGAAAGAGGAGATACAGGTCCTGTGTTAAAGGAAGAAGGTAGTGGAGGAGGACGTGGTGGAGGTGGTGAAAGAGAGAGGTGGGATGGAGGGTGTATGTGTGTGTGTGTGGGAGGGGGGAGACTGAAAGAGTGCTGGCTGGGTTGTCTCCAGGATGGAGGGCATTAATCATTATTGGCGCACACCTTCGTCCCCGACGCACCCTGACGGCCCTTCCACCCCTGACATAAATCATCATTCCCCCACAATAGATCCCCTCTCTTTGCCATGCCGGGGAAAAAAGTGCGCTAGTTGTATTGATTTTTCCTTTTTCTCCCTCCGCCCAGCCTGTCTCCCCCTCCACCTGCCCCCCACTCCAAACCTCCACCCTCCACCCCTCCACCTCCACCGCATTGCTGTGTCATTATGAAACATAACTGATCTGAAATTCATAGAATACTAAATAAAGTTTATGGGGGCACTCTACTGTGTGCACACCGGCCCTCCATCCTCTGCCCTCCCTCTCTCTTGATCCATGAGGAGTAAGCACAGCAAAGGGGGGGGGGGGGGGGGGGGGGGGCAAGGAGGAGGGGGGAGAAAAATAATGATATAAAAATTACAAAGCATGCACAGTGCCATTATACTCCTATTGATTTGTTTTTGAAGCACACCTAGGCTTAGAAGAGTCACTCCGAGAGATTAGAAATGGCCCAGAAAAGAAAGGAGGGGGTGGTGGTGGTGGTGGTGGGGTGGGGTTGTTAGAGGGAGAAGAAGAATATGAGAATTTTGGGGATTAAATGTAGAGGAGGAGACAGAGCTGCCGTTTAAGTGTGTGAGGTTAAAGAGGAATGCATAAGAAGGATGTAATGTCCTTTATTAACATGGATTACTGAACACATTTTTATGTTAAACTTGGATCTCTGTAGACATTTTCACGTGTGGTGACGTTATTAAACTAAATTTAGAGGCTGCGGAGTGTAACAGGTGATATTTTAGTGGTTAAATCTTAAATTAAGACTCTTCTTTTTATGTCACAATATCAAGCTGAGGAAAAGATGCATGATTGTATTTTTGTCCTTTTTATGTATTTGCATTTTCTCCTGTGCTCAAAGGGATAATTCAATATTCTGAGTTGGGTTGTCTCAGCTACTTGACAGTAGTAAGTGAAGCGCCCAGCAGTGCTTTATCTTAAAGGAGAGCAAGCTCAGACTATTGAAAAAGTACACTGCTGTTGACAGTTACAGTTATTTCATGTAATTGTGTAATTTTTATATAAAAAAAAGTTTGGAGTGCTTCACTTCTCCTCTGGGAAGCCTCTGTGTTTGGCACTATTTTATGATGCAGAAAGCGGCTATGTGTTCGTCTGCCTGTGCAGATGATAATGTGGGTGGTAAAACCAAATACAGATGCAGATCCAGGCATTTTTAAAGGATATGCTAACATTGTGGGATAGGGCATTGTTCCAAATTTTTGCTAAAAACTCAAGAAGTTCTCCAAGAATTTGGATGACATTTTCAGGGAGTGTTGGTCGTGGCACAAGGGACAAGTGATTAGATTTTGGTGGTGATCTGAATCTGAATGCAGAGACAGGATTTTTCTTTAAGGATTTCTCGACAGTGTGAGGTATGGCAGCTTTCCACATTTTTTACATTTACATTTTTTTTGTATTTATTTTAGTAGTTGTTGCTGAAGTGGTAATTGTCCTTTGGAGTTATATGGTAGCCTTTATAAAGGAGTTATAAAGGCACTTATATAAAGTGTGGAATGAGACAGAGAGCCACATCACATTGCTCACACTTTTGTTCTTTTCGAGACTGACAGATATTTATGTCGTCTCTTGTTGCCCTTTGGCTGCTCCTGATTGCCCCCCTTTAGGGTCAAAATAGAGGTCAAACAATATGCCCCACTTAATTTTGAACTTGGACGTGGTAAGTGGGCATAACACGACATCCCTGTTAAGTGGTGGTAATTTGAATCCAGATGTGGATCCAGGATATTTCAGAGGATTCGTTAGCAGTGGGAGTCAAGGCAGTTTTCATCATTTTTGAAAATAGCCTGCTCAACAGTGTTGGAAATGTCTTTGCAGAGGTTTGTGCTCTCAGAGCACCTCTGCTTTTATTTTCATGGTCTTATCATCATGACTTATATGTTGCAAAAGAAAAACATATTGCTATATTAGCTTTTTTCCAGTAAACCCAAACAAGCATTGTTTAAAGATTTGTAGACAGAAATACAGTGTTAAACAAGATGCTTACTAGACCCCCACCCAATGTAAGGTTCATGCACCATTCCTGAACAGAAATAGTTTTAGTAGTTGAACGTTATGCTTGATTGATTTCTGATTTTTAATCCGGCTAATATTAGGTATAAAAAGATGAATTCAGTTTGAAATTCCTCATTCCTGTTCCAAATGTACGGCCAATAGCAATACAATTTTCATTTTTGAGCAAGTTCTTGAAATATTTCTAAAATATTTTTGTTTTTATGACAGGTGGTCTTATAAATTTGTTAAACACTGTAGATGTTCATTAATTACCCTACATTTATCTTTAGCCTCAAACTAGACCAACTTCTTGTCAGCTTCTGCACTTTTACAAACTCTAACCTTACCCGACATGCACACACACACACTCCCCCACAGGCACACGCACACTCTGGGCTGTTCCTCATCCCATTTTGTCCACTTCAATCTCAGCTAACCATTCACTTCATCGGGGCTGTAGATTAGCCCAGCATGGCGATGGAGGGGAGCTGACAGGCGGCAGAGAGGGGGAGTCTGAGTGGATATTGGTGGCAGAAGTGGGATTCTCGACCTGGCCGGGATTAGAGTCTGGAGTTGAAGGGATATTAATGTAAAATGGAGGGGACAAGTGTGCTCCTGTCCAATTACGCTGCACCCTGTCACTGCCAACCGGGGTGCAAACAACAGGAGGAAAGGATTAATTGCCTTGGACTCTGCCCCCACTACAGGCCCAATTATGGCAGCATATTGGCTCCCAGCGCTGGTGAAGCCACTGCTGTGCAGGGAGATTGTGTGAAATTTTCAGCTCGTCCTTTGTAGGTCAGAGTGAGGAGAGGCAGCAGGGGAGGGGACAGAGGGTGATGTGAACTCTTGACTCAGTATCAAAGTTAAAATACAGCAGATCACTAACCTGTGGCCCGTCGGATTTATACACTCGTAAATGGACCCCAAACTCCTTCATTTTAATCTAGAGTGAATAATCCATCTTTATTTGGCTAAAAAAAGAGACTGCAAAGTTCCTAATCTTTTTTTTTCTTCTCTTGGGGTGGTGAGGATTAAATGTATAAAGATTTTAAGGTTTGCTCTTGAAAGATAGATAAATAACTCAGCATGGGCATGTGTTGTTCAGAACAAACTTTGAATGTAATGTCATGTCAGTGTGTTTAACTCTTACACTGCTGGAACCATGTTGAGTATCTTTATGGTGTTTGGAGGCCTAAGCTTTTGACAGTCTATGGAGGGCACTAGGTCAAATCAGTCCTTTTCAACAATATTTCAAACTAGCCATGAAGCGCAGTGTTAATTTTTTTTGGTACACTTCATACTTATGATAGTGATAAATCCACAATCAAGTGATTATTGATCACATCTGTATGGTGCTTCATTTGACCTGGGAAGTCAGATTGTTCAAGTTGCAAATTAGTTACGTCACAAGGACCCCAACTTTACCAGCTCATAAC
The DNA here is from genome assembly GCA_037902135.1 of Cetoscarus ocellatus. Classification (NCBI taxonomy): domain Eukaryota; kingdom Metazoa; phylum Chordata; class Actinopteri; order Labriformes; family Labridae; genus Cetoscarus; species Cetoscarus ocellatus. The sequence continues at coordinate 599,427 of JBAMNC010000208.1, forward strand.
TGGAACACACTAAACTAGGATATGACGTAATTCCCACTTCCAACGTCCAAGGTAAACGGAGCACAATTAGACCTGCATTTTGACCCTGAAAGAGTCCAAATGGGAGGCTGGAGATAATTTCAACTGCCAAAGGGAGACTTGGTTAAAAAAAAGTTTTGGAACCACTGATATAGAGAAAGAAAACATAATAAGGAAGACGTGTAATCATGTAAAAAAATGATGAAAAGCTGATGAGAATGAGCAGACTGGGAAGCGTCATTAACCTTATATTCTAACTTGAAAACTTAAAAAACAAGCAAACAAAAAAAACAACAATCTTGTCTCATTTTTCTTTGCAAATCAGAAATCATTTGAGGACAGACAGCTGAGAATGCTGATGGTCAGGGTGTGTCAGTATTGTTAGGTCATCATATGTTAAAAGACAGCAGAATGCATCTATATCCTGGAGGGTCAAAGATACAAGGGTTAAAAAGGATTCTGTTATCACTTGTAATTCTTATTATATGATTCAAGGTCTGCTTAAACTGCTGTTTTCCCCCTTTAAGGTTTCCTGGGCACCAGAAATACAACAAATATATTAAAAATAAAATAATAGAAAGGTGTTTATTTTATTAAGTGCAAATGAGGAACACAGTTTTTCAACACTGGCAAATCAGTGGTAAACATGTTTGCAGACAGAAATCATGAATTACCCCTGATTTTGAAGGCAGGACAGAAAAAAAAACTGTGGTAGAGATGTCAAGATGTCAATAAACAAAAGGCAAAATTAAAGCTGAAAAATAAAGTCAGTGTTTTGAAAAGGCTTTATTCAAAAAAGGTTATGACTCTATGATAATCTGTGTTAATGTTAGCTTAAAGGGATAGTTCAGGTTTTTTGAAGTGGGGTTGTGTGTGGTACATGGCATGAGCCTGAATGTGTCCACAGTGTCACGGCTCAGTTCTCTCTCTGTTCAGAATCTCTGGGTACAGACGCTAATGCTATGCATTGCTGTACATGGCGCCAAACATATCATGTAATTAAAAGAATTGTGGGAGAAAATGAGCTACAAAAACAGCGTGGGGTTGTCACATGCTACAAACAATTTGTTGACATCTGCTTAATTTACCACTACCATGCTTCTCTGATTAGGCGATATTTTGAGACACAGCACAGCCTATGTGTCCTTCCACCAGGAGCACCGACTAGTTTGCTTCAAAGAGGAAACAACTGCTACCAAAAGGGATAAATTGCTGATTTTCGCAGTGAATATGACCGCTGTTTACTTTGGATGCTTTGGGATACTTTTCTGAATTGGAGTACACACAGGAAAAACTTCTGTAGATGGAGTCAACATATCTGAAATGAAAATGGAGGACCAGAGAAACACATGATACCAGTTGATTCAGGTGAATAAGGATGATCTCTAAACATTTGTACATTCGGCTAATCTTTACTTAGGGTGAAGTATTATTTGTGCATTTAGCATAATTCAAGTAAGACTGTAGTTTGATCCTTACGCAGCTAGCAGAAGGACACAGGCTGTGCCATGTCTTAAAATAGTGCCTTATCAAAGCGGCTACAAACTGTTTGTAGCATTTGATGTTCCCATGCTGTTTTTGCGGCTTTTCTCCCGCAACTCTTTTAATCCCACAAAACGTTATGTACAGCAATGTATAGCATTAGCATCTGTCCCAAGATATTTCTAACAGAGAGAGAATTGAGCTGTGACACTGTGGCACAAGTTCAGGCTCATGCTATGTACCTCACACAATCCCATTTAAAAATAACCCAGACTATCCTTTTGATGAAGGGACTGATAGACTAACAAATCTATGCTGAGAAGTTATGTTGATGAATAAAAATCACTTCGAAGATGCTGCAGATTTGTATAACGACTGAAAAAGTTACTTAATCGACTTTTAAAAAGCATGAATTCAGTTGGTAGCAGCAGCAGAATGGTTTGCATTTTAAAAGTTTTACCTGGATATTTTGCATTTCATTTTTTCCAAACTTGTGAGGAAATTTTGTGCAGTAGAAAGTTCAACAAATCCTTGTGAAAAAATATTGTCAAGTGTGTTTGCAACATGTGTTCTGACCTGTATATCATAACAAAACTTATTTACTCATTGTGAATGACATACAAGAAATATTTTTTTAAATTAAAACTCAATCAATAAATGATGTTAAAGGTTATTTTGCCTTTTAGAATAAGCCTAGATTTCAATCTAAATAAGCAAATTCTTTCATCAAAATTAAGATTTTATCTTCCCTTTGGTGATGCAAAACCTCTCTTCCATCATTAAAGTTCCTGTCTCTCCATCATACCTGGTTCTTCTAATTTGGTGTGAAGTTTGCACCTTGCAGGGAAGCAGCCGGCCTCCAGGAACTCCTCATTCATATTAAAATTCTAAATATTAGCTCTCTGAATCTGCACAGGGAAACCATTAGGGGCCCATAAATTCTTCAAACGAGCGCTCTCACCTTGTAAGGCAGGCAGAGTCTTTAGAAAGTCTGCAGATACAGACACAAAAAAGTTCCAGAAGGGGGAACTGAGAACTGTACCTCAAAATCTGACAGCTCATTAACAAAATAATGGATCAGTGAGGGTGTGAGCAGAATCAGAGATCAGGGAAGTTCAGGACTAAATGAAAAAAGTGCAGTGAATCAGCACTTCATGATTGCTATTTCTGATAGTTTTAATAGAGATGGGTCAGGACAAGGAAACTTCATGTCACTGTTGAAACTAAGACTTGGTTCCTTTTTTGTGTTTTTGAAGTTGGTAGATATTGATGGGATGCAGGATTTTTCATCAGGTAGAGCTGAAGTTCAAACCAAGCATAAGAACGGAGGAGGAGGATAATTTAATGGTTGTTGGTACTTGACAGGCTGGTCTGAATATTTCAGAGACAGCAGATCTACTGTAATCATCAACCATCTCTAGAATTCACAAATAATGGTCTGAAAAAGAAAAATGTCCAGTGAGCAGCATTTTGTTGATAGAAAGTGCCTTGTTGATGCCAGAGCTTAGAGAAGAATGGCCAGAGTGATTGGAGATTATAAAAAAGGCAACAGGAACTCAAATAACCACTCGTGAAGGTATGCAGAACATCCCATCTTGAAGCAGATGGGCTACAACAGCAGAGGACAACACCGGATGCCACTCTTGTCAGATCAGAACAGGAAACAGAGGCAACAATTCACACAGGCTCACGTAAACTGGACAATAGAAGATTGGAAAAAATGTCCGATCGGATTAGTCTCCATTTCTGCTGCCACATTCAGAAGGGGCCAGAATTTTGGAGTAAACATCATGAAAGCATGGATCCATCCTGCCTTGTATAAGAAGTAATGCTGCTGTTGGTGGTGTAATTGTGTAGGGGACATTTTCTTAGCACACTTTGGGCCCCTTAGTACCAAGTGAACGTGGTTTAAACCTCACAGCTTATCTGAGTATTGTTGCTGACCGTGTCCCTCCCTTTATAACCACAGTGTATCCATCTTCTAATGGTTACTTCCAGCAGGATAACCCTCCATTTCACAAAGCTCAGATCATCTCAAACTGGTTTCTTGAACATGACAATGAGTACCTTAGTGGCCTTCACAGTCACCAGATCTCTTGAATGGGTCAGAACGAGAGATTCTCATCGTGGATATGCAGCCGACAAATCGGCAGCAACTGTGTGATGCTATCATGTAAACATGGCCCATAATCTCAGAGGAATGTTCCAACATCTTGTTGAATTTATCCCGTGATGTTGAAGGAAAAAGGTGTGAGGGGTAACTTATGAAGTGGCTGGTGGGTGAGTTTATATTTCCTGATATGATGGTAGAAGCCATGAAGATTTCAGATGCTGTCTGAACAAAAAGAAAAAAAAAGAAGTTGTATAATCAGCTCTCTGTTCTGCTCCTACCATGTGAGTGAATGCCGTTATATGACCTGAATATCAAGCATGGCAGAGATTGATCCGTCCAGCCGGGTTTCAAAGAGGGCTTTAAATTGCTTTTAGAAGTCAATCCATGGATGCTACATAATGTCAACACCCTCTCAAACTGACCCTGGATCAGATGAACAAAGAGGCCAAATTTATGCAGGACCTGCGGCTGCCTAACCAGAAGCCTCATTGTGTGGCTTCTAGTCATGCCAATCATGCCCTATATGCATTACTGGAAATCCTGTGGGAAATAAAATCAAGCTAGATATAAAGTTTTACAGTGAAACTGTAAAAACTGTACAGTGAAGACCAAAGCTGTATTTTCAATCAGGCTTTAAATATATTGATGTCTGCTGTTAAGATACACTTCTCTCCAAGCTAAATAATGTCACTCCACGTGTTCCTGCAGCCAGCCTCAAGAAGACACTCAAGGATCTGCAGTTTTGGCTTTTCTGCATTTGCTCCATTTTTCAACACTGATGTCTACAGCTGGCGAACATTGCATTTTCAGCTTGAAATCAAGCCCTACTTTAAATCCAGCGCAAAACTCAAGAATCATGTCAGAACCGCCTTTAAATCACACAGTGTATGTCCACCTTTAGAGGTCAAAGGATATACTAGTAAAGCAGCTCTCCTTATGATGTTATATACAAAACTGTGATCTTTGAGGAGTAAACGAGTGCAAAGTTGATTGTTAAGAAAAGCCCATTAGAAGTTGAACACCCACAAAGTATCGCCTCCATATGGGGGTGAGTCTCCTACTGGTGACTAATGGTTGGAAATACGAGTTCAGCCTCTAAAGTTTGTGCTCTGTCAACCCTGTGTGATGATGTACCTTATCTAACAGAGAGAAGCGTGTAGGTCTTTTTGATGAAATCCAGCATGGAGCCAAAGGAAACCACCCGGTAGTTTCTAATCAGGGAGGGAAATGGGACTGGAGTTACTGATGGTCTCAAGTGCATACAGAGGCACCCTGAGAACACAGCGAGCACATCGGAGCCGGCACCTTGACAGATGCCCACTTCATGAATTTTGAATTAAATTGGCCCTTGATGAATTTGGAATGTGCTACCTCTGTTCCAAAGCAATAGGAATCCAATAAAATGCTGGCGCCATACAAATAAAGCCATACATTCCCCCGGACCTCAGAATGAGCCTCAGGTGAGGAAAAATGACTGCAGCACCAGGAAGCAGCAGCAGCGGAGAGGGATGAGAGCGAGGCGAGGGCGAGAAGAGGGGGAAGATGGGAAAAAGAAATCCTGATAGGAGCGAGGCTGAGAGAGGTGGCGACAGATAGAGAGGCTGTGATATGGAGAAGAAGAAGAAGCAATGGGAGAGCGGCCGAGTCAGGCGAGATAGAGAGAGTCTTAAATGAAGGTGGAAGGGGGGTTTGCCGAGGGGGCGCCAGGGCCGGGATTCTAGCACATTAGCCCTGTCCTTTTGAGTGGAAGGGAACATATTGGTCGCAGCCAATCCCCACATGGGGCCCGAGCTGCCTGGAGCTCATCAGCGAGACATGCCAGGGCCTGGAGTAAATCAGAAGCCCCACTCCGAGGGCCCGATTTCCCCAGAGGAGGCCAGCCACAGCCACTCAAATCAGCTGGCATGCCAGAGAGCTGTCTGTGATCTGCTGCTACTGCTACATCTGCCCCGACCCTCCAAAAGAGCAAAAAGACTCAGAGTGTCCTTGATATGGTGTTCAACACGAGTGTGACTGATGCAAGGTGTCATGGTGGATGCTACTGACTGGAAAACATTTATAAACAACCAGTGAATTTCTTTTTTCAGTACTTTAAAATGCCCTAAACTAAGAAAAGTAAAGCACTGACATTGTAATTTACAGACTTTAAAGATGGCATTAGCTTCTACGAACCGTGTTCCAATGAAGTTGGGACAAAGTGTTCAATGTAAATAAAACGCAATACAATAATTTGCAAACCCTTTTTGAACAATATTCAGTTAAATACACTTCAAAGACAAGATATGTTATGTTCAAACAGATAAACTTTATCGATTTTTGCAAATATTTACTCATTTTGAATTTGATGCCTGCAGCATGCTCTACAAAAGCTGAGACAGGGGCATGTTTACCACTGTCTTACATAACTTCTCCTGTTAACAACACTCAGTAAGCGTTTAAGAGCTGAGGACACTAATTGTTGAAGCTTAGTAGGTGGAATTCTTTCCCATTTTTGCTTGATGTGCAACTTCAGTATCTGCAGTAAGCCATGCTGTTGTAGCATGTGCAAAATGTGTCATTGTCTTGCTAAAATAAGCAGGAACATCCCTGAAAAGGCATAGCTTGAATAGCAGCATATGTTGCTCAATAAACTGTATGTTCCTTTCAGTTTTAATGGTATTTTCACAGATGTGCAAGTTACCCATGCCATGGACACTATCACACCACCATACCATCACAAATGCTGGCTTTTGAACAATCTAGATGATCCCTTTTCCTCTTCAGTCTGGGGGACACAACATTCCTGTTTTTAATATGACAGAAGTGGCACCTGGTGTGGCCTTCTGCTACTGTAGTCCACCTGCTCCAAGATTTGACCTGTTGTTTGGTCAGACATGGTCTTCTGCATATCTTGGTTGTACTTATTTGGGTTTCTGTTGCTTCTCTATCGTCTTGAACCTCTCTGACCATTCTCCCCTGACCACTGGCATCAACAAGGTGTTTTGGCCCAGGGAACTGCACCTCTCTGGATATTTTCTCTTATTCAGACCGTTCTCTTTAAATCCTAGGGATGACTGTGCATGAAAATCCCAGTAGATCAGCTTAAATATGTTCAGAGTCACTTAAATCACCTTTCTTCTCCATTCTGATGCTTGGCTTGAACTTCAGTAGGTCGTCTTGATCACGCCTGCATGTCCAGATACATTATATTACTGCCATGTGATTGGCTGGTAAGGTATTTGCATCTATGAGTGGTTGACATGGTGTACTTTATAAAGTGGCCATTCAATGTACAATCAGATTCATAGTGCATTTTTTGTCTGCAGGCACAGTTCATAGCTGTAAATGTTGTAGTAGTTTAGTACATCATCTGGAACATTCTGATAAGATAATGCTGACATGAAGCGCGTGTTTAGACAGTAATTCTTTATAAGGTCAAGTAAACGGTGATGAATCCCTCATTTTAGGGTCAAGTCTTTGTTAAAGTGCAGCCCCTTTGCTCCTTTACTATGACTAAGCAACTCCCTCCTGCTGCCCCTCCAGCCTCCCTCTAACCAGCGTCTGCATACTCTAATATGAATAATGTTTCTCCTCCAAGTCCCCCCTGTAATAAATGGAGTGCCATTTCACACAATGGCAGAGTCAGGCCCGTATTGATTAACTCTCATCATCGACTCTCGACGCCTGCTTCCTTGATTTATGATTGTCTGTTATTTTTACATTAGCTGTCAAATTCATCTTGTCTGTGCACACGTTCGGGGTCGCTCTCTGCAAACAGTAAACACCCAGCACCCCGCCTCACACTCCCCGAGGGAACAGTCTTTGTTTTTTTGTGAAGTGCAGCTTCGTGTCGCAAAGAGAAGCGCTTTCAGGTCGGATTCAGTGCACATTGAGGAAGGGGAAGATCAAATTAGGGCTGGGAAATGCAGACAAAAATATACATCTCAGGTTTATTTTCTCATCAGGCAATTTATGATTCAATAATATTTGTGAAGAAACTGTGAGTATCACAATATTACATGTATAGGCTTTAATAGAATTTCAGTTAAAATCAGATGATGTTGATAACTGTTTGATACCAGGGCAAAAAAAAGGAGAATGAAATAATAGAGAGCACCACTTAAATTGCAAAAATGTGTTAAAAACAACTGAAAAAGTGGGTGCTACTGGCTACAAGCAAGGGTTTTCCTGGATTTTTTTCTAGCTGTATCCACTTTTGTAGATTTTGCCCAGCAAATAACTAATCTGTCAATCACATGGCCACAACTGAATGCATTTCGGCATGTAGCTATGGTCAAGAAGGCATGTGGAAGTTCAATCTTAGCACAAGAGTGGAAAAGAAATGTGATTTACATGACTTTTAATGTGGCATAGTTGTTGATGCCACACAGGCTGGTCTGTCAGAAACAGCTGATCTACTGTCATTTTCACTCACACCCACCTCTAAAGAATGGTCTGAAAAAGAGAAAACATACAATGAGGTGCAGTTCTCCTGATTAAAGTACTTTGTTGATGCCATCGGTTAGAACAAGAAGACCACATTGGGTGTCACTCTTGTCACCTAATAACAGGAAACCAAGGCTACAATTGGACAGTAGAAAATTTGTAAAATGTTGCCTGGACTGATGAGTCTGGATTTATGCTCTCTCACTCAGATAGGGTCAGAGTCCGGTGTAAATGTTATGAAAGCATGGATCCATCCTGCTTTGTATCAGTGGTTCAGGCTGCTGCTGGTGGTGTAATAGTGTGGGGTCCACATTTGCCAGATTCCAATCCAGGTTGCAGTTGTACATTTAGAATATCATAAATCCTAGAAATCTGTTCAGAGTATCAAACATGAGATTACTTTAGGGGCATCTGACCAAAACTGACACTACACCAAATTGTTTCTGTATCAATCATGTCCATAAGTGCCTTTTGATATATTCAATATTTGGACTGAAGCTGTTTTTTTTAACCAGGGAGTAAAGATATTTATTTACATCATAAACAGAAGTTACATAATCATGTAACTTTCTGCTTCCTTCAGCCAACCTCAAGGAATTGTGGTTTTTGTCACTCATGCACTGATTTCATTTTGCAACAAGTCTGGAATCATTCCTTGGAGGGGCAAGTCGGTACAAATGCCTGGCATAAAATTGTATGGTGTGCAGCCAGCCTTACTCTGACATGTCTCACTCAGTGGGTCATCATAGAGCTCTGTCTGAGTATATGTGTATGTAATTATGCAATTGTATTGTATATGGTTAGCAACAGAATATAAAGACACCCTCTCCTTAGAGAGCCAATAAAGTATACAAAATTCAAATTCATACAGAATCAGCAATCAAACGATTAACCATATGTAAAGATAATAAATGAATAACTATCAAGGCTTTATAAATAATCAAGTGTTAACTTGTGAAAAATGTGTAATAGTGTGTTGTAATAGTAAAGTGTTAGAAACATCACTATCGACAAGATTACTGAATAATTGTGGAGATTATTACAAACTTAAAACATGTTCTGTTGGTAAGAAATATTCATCCTTAATACACCCATGCTTGTTGTTGAGTAATGCGATGTCAAGCACTTAGTTTTCAAACTCTTGAGTTCACTGAAAAGTCAGCAGAAGGCACTTGAAAGTATATTTGGATTCTCTGAGCAAACTTTTTAAGTCTGTGAGTCTGCAGGTAAAAAGACCTGCAGGACATTTGGACTCATCATGGATGTAAATATCAAATTAGACTTTGACTATTCTGATTTAGTCAATTTTAAAATTTTCAAAATTAGCTCAAATAAGTAAATGTGCAATAGAGCTCAAATAAAGACAGTGACATTTTCAAAAAATTAAATATGGATACATTTCTTTCTTAATAGCTTCCTCATTTACTTTGATGCATCATGGTGCAGTCGGCGTTTTCCCCTAGGAGTAGAAATGTTAGTAAATCAGGGACTTTAGCTTGGGGTGGGTGTGAAACCCATCTGAACCAAACAAGGGGAGCAAACAAAAAAGCAGTGCATTGTGAACTGAAGTTTGGCAAATTGCACAACAGAAAGCAAGCTAAAGCTTTTTCAATAGACCATGTCAACTCAAGTGTGGCTAATGTTAGCATTGCTAGCACTACCAACCTTTGGTCCTCCTAACATGTTAATGTCCATTCTGTACCACATCACTCTGGCCAACATGCCAGTTTATTCTGACACTGTTTATTTACTCAAAACTGGAAAAAATAGATATGTACTAAATCAGATGAACAGTGCAATGATGCTGGAACTTCAGCCCTGAATCAGACCAAGTCTGCTGAACTTTCTGTGTGTGAGGGACCTAGAAGGACCAACTATCTGGGAGTTTTCACTGCAGCTCTAAAGTTTCAGAGCACAAGTTTCCTTTTGTTGGGTGACATTGAAAAGGAGACACATGAGGCCTTAAACATGTTGTTTTATAAAATGTAGCTTTAAATGAAAGGCTGAAGGTGGCAGAAACAGATTATTATAATCAAATCAATTCACAGAATTGTCAGTTTATCTAATAATTTATATTCAGAAAATGATAAAGCAGCAGTAGATGTAAAAACCAGCATGTGCTTGCTCTGAATATCTAAGCAGCGCTGCATTAACATTTGTATTACCGCTGTCTTTAATTTGCATCTCCTTCCATTGAATTTGTCGGACAGCGTCTCTTCTAAGACAACATGTTTATGACTTTGAGATAAGAGTGAAAACCTTCAATCGCTGCTCTGCAATTTGACCTGAAATTTCCCAAGACTCTGAAACATTAAAATCATTTGAATAATGTTTCTCTGATGGATTTCTCTGTTTTTTTAACCTTGTTTTAAAATGACAGGCAAATAGACACTTAGCATATGAGATGTGTGTGCTTTGCTCAAATCAAGATTGGACGTTGGCGCTGGCCTGGTGATCAGCTATCAGTATAAACACAGAGTCCAGCTCCATCAATTTACACAACCACCATCCCCCACCGCTTCCCCCCTGAATGAACGGGATCCAGCAAATGTCAAGGTATACAGGTCTAAGTTGGAGTAACCTCCCCTTCCCTGCCTTGCTTTCAGCCTGGCGGTGTTTCACTGGGGAGAGTGAAGTGATAATAACAGATGGGCCAAGGCGAGGGCCGTGCAGGTAAAGCAGGTCCTCGGCTTTAATGGTGGGGCTGTCTGCTCCCTCGGACCCGCCGGCTCGGGGGTTCATTGAGATTCCATTAGAGGCTGCAGGGAGCGGTTTCATTGCAGCCTTTCCTTTGCTTTGCCTGACACTCACACGGGGATCACTGTAAATTGGCTCTGTCATAGCAGACAATTTTTGAGATGTGAAGTAAATTAAACATGTAATCACACAGGAAGCGCCGCCGCAGGTTCCCCGGCTCTTGACTCCCGTCAGCGAGCGTCCGCAGGCGTCTCACTAGCTCGTTTTCATTCCTCGTTACCTGTCGATCTTTACCTCCATCTCCCCATTGTTAAATGACACTGTACTATTTACTTTTTTTGGCACCTGGAGTGATGATGTGCTGACCTTTAATGATAGTGGGCGGAGGCTGCACAGACAAACTCCAATGATGTTTAAAGGAGAGAAAGGGCCGCTCCATCTCTGCTGCGCAACAGAAACATCTCTGACCGTCAGACCTTCAGGAACCTGTGAGAACTCAAGCTTTATTGCTTGTCCAAAGTTTCTGTATGTGCATATCGCATTGTGGGGTGGTATTTGTGGAATAATATTGAAGATAACATCAAACTGAGTAAAAGTAGCAAACAATTCAAAAAGATGTATACAAACCTTGTTTTCAGGAAATGTATTAATGAACAATAGGAGGATACAGGTAAAAGTGGCTGATTGTAAACTGTGTCTTCTTCTGCGCTGCGGTTTTATTTATCTTTCTTTGAATGAAAAACTGACTATTTATTTTTTCTTGTACTGTGTAGCTGATTGATTAGTGATTACGTACAACACCGATGAAAAAATGGGGTAGGACAAGACAAGCTTAGCTTCATCCTACTCCATTTCGAACATCGAACAGCGTTAATATTTAAAGGATTTCTGTAAATAATGTTTTCATATTTTGTTGTTTTTGTTTGTTTTTAAACTATTTCATTATTCCTATGTTCGAAATAAAGATCATCCAATTCCAAATCTGTTGATCAGTTTTATAAAAACTGTTTTTATAACTATATCTTCATCAAGACTTTCTTTACCACATGTTTGAAAACCAGTGTCCTGTAGCATGTGCACCACAAATATGAATGGGTCAAGTCAGTGGTGGAAGAATTCAATCAGATTCTTCACTTCTTAAGGAAGCACTTGGTTCCTTTGTTGCTCCTATCTGAAGGCACGGCCGATTTAACCACTGTTTTTACTTTGTTCGTTTGTAATTTGGATGTCCCAGTTCTACATACTTCCAGTGTGTTGTGTCTCTTCCTTACTACACTCAGAAGTAAATCACTCTATGTCGAGGATTCCTCGGCTTGTGTCAGAGATGCTTTGCCAAAGATACACGCTGAGTGTACTTTCACCAGAGCTTGCTTTTAGCACATCAAGCCAAAGAGCACGTCGACCCTAAAAGGAAGATGGAGACAGACAGCAAATGGAGTACCTGGTATATTTAGCCCCCTCCCCTCACCCATGAGGTTATGCTTTCGTTTGTGTTTGTTGGTTTGTCAAAAGGATATTTCAAGAAGTTATGATCTGAATACAGTTGCAGATCCAGGATTTTTTTTAAAGACTCATCATTGCGAGATAAGGCAGTCATTCAAGCATTTGTTAATAGTGCTAGCTGACAATTACATATTACACATTTTTGACAATAACTTCCTTGGCAATGTTGGAAATTTCTTGGCAGAGGTTTGAGCTCTCAGTCAAGTTGATGATAGAAAGCTGGGCTTAAGTAAGAGAGAGGATGAGAGAGCATGGGGAGACATGCAGAAAACAGCCATTTGGTAGGAATTAAACTTGGGCAACTTTAAGTAGGACAAAACATTACAAATTGATGATCAATGATACCAATACTTTTTGCTCTCATTTTTTTGATAGATTTGAAAGAAGTCTAGACAATCGTATCTGAAAATGTGTTTACTTTGGTGGTTTGATGGTGGTTGGTTGGTTGGTGGTTTATTGTGATCTTAGGTGTGCCTTGAGCAAAATAAGTTTAAAAGCCACTGCTAGTTCAAAATACCATGTGTGGACTGCAAATTGTTTATCTCTTAATTACATCATTGTGTCAAAACAGAAGGCAAAAGACCTGCAAATTAAGCTTTGGTTAGTATGTTGTATTTATTCCCACATGAGAAATCCAGCTGTTCTTTGTTGGTGAGGACACATACCATCAGACTGACAAACAGTCTAAGAGGAATTTTGTCCGTGTTTGTACAGATAGTCAACAGCTGTCAGAAAGCAGATTAAGATGTATACATGCGACAGTATCTCATAATCCAAATCATAATCTGGCTTCTTAAAATTGGAGGGAGGAATCATCTTATCTGTTCATATAACTATTATATGCTTCTTTGACTGTTGTGGATGCTGTTCAGTTTCTACTAAGGATGTGCATATCAATACTTCAGAGTATGAAAGTATTGATTATTTTACTATACTCTTTTGGTATTTAATACTTCCTAAGTATCAAATGAGTACTAACACATTTATATCTGTGCTCTTCTCTTCTTTGTCGTGTGACTGTGGAGACCAGTCAGATGTATCAAACAACACTGACATATAAAGGTACACAACAAGTGAAAGAAGTATATGTCAGAATATATAAAGGGCCGGTTGATCTTCTGTAAATACTCACAGACCCTTAAATTGTTGTCCATCTACATCTGACTGTCTGCTCTGATTATCATGCATACTGTAAGAGTCATAAAGATGCTGTGAAACTTGTAATCAAGGTTGAATCCTGTGGATTAAACATGTCATGATTAAACATTGTGCCATGTTTTTTTGTTTTGTTTTTTCAAAATGTGTTTTTGTCAAAAAAGCAAATACATTTTTTAGCATTAAAAAGGAAAAGTACAAAAATTAAATTGATTGATGTGTTTCAACATTGGGCTTTTGGACATTATAAATGTTTTGGCACAATTCATTTTTCACTGGGCGGACATTTGCAATTTACTGTGGCCTGCAGCACTGGAGGAAAATCTTTTAAATCCAACTAAATAAACATCTTCAGCTTCAATGATAAGTCTTTTTCATTGTGCATTTTATTATCGTAATCGACCAAGTTTGTTTTTTAGGCAACCACACATTTTTTTGAAGTATTATTCTTGCTTTTGAGTTATAAAAAGAAATGCTCATAACATTAGCCTCCAAGCACTCTTGCAACTTCACTTGTAAACCCTGCACAGTAAAACACAGCATCCATGTCACCAGCCTTGATGAGACCAGGTTAAAATTTCCCATAATTCCTCACTTACACACTCCTCTCCCCGCTCCATCGTCTCCCGTTCTTGCTGTGTGATTAAGCTGTTGTATGTTGTCTCTTCTCGTTCCTGTGTTGCAGCTGAAGGCCTGCTGAAGTGCTGCTGGCAGAACACCGACCCGGTAGCGCCTGAGTGGAGGAAACAGCGAGGATTGAGCGGTGGAGGCTGAAAAATTAGGTCCCTGCCTTGTAATTCAGCGGCGGGAGCTGATATCATCAGGCTGCGCTCGGCTATCAGGCAGGTAATACCACCCACTGACTGTAATCGCTAATGAAGCTACTATTGAGTTTATAATGCGCTAAATGATGCAGACTCCCACTCCAGATAAACACGTCCCAAATAAACGATTTGGGTGGTAATTGCACTCCGCCGGTGGCCTGTTAATAGAGTGGAGGCACTGATGAAAGGGTTAACTCTCTTTCTGAAGCATCCTCTCACTGGCTCATTGCACTCTCATTTCTACGGAGATCCCAGCATTCCCTTGGTTATCAGTGTGCTTCGAAAGAAAACCTAATTAGACAAAAAGGCCTTTTTTCTCATTCCCTAATTAGGTCCTTAACATAATTAGCAGGTGATGTTAATAACCCTCTTTTAAAACCTATTAAAAGGCTGTTTGGGAGCAAGCGCTGCAGAGGAGTTGGCCTGTGGGCGGTCAGGCGGCCCCTCTGAGGGCCCCGGTGAGGACGGTGGAGCATGCTGGGAGTACGGTTCATCAGGGCTGGAGTGCCACTGCATTAGGACTTTGGCCTCATTGGAGTCCGAGTTAATACAGAGCGGGGATTCTCTGCAGCTGCTGTGCTAACAGACCTGGATTACATTTAGATTATTGAAACATTTAGAGCAGGTCACTTTAAGTTTATAATCAAATACATGAAGAAATGCAGGTAAGTATCAATGAAATTTAATCCATGTTTGACATCTATCAGTTTATACATCATCTAATGATAATTTTCATGAATTGTCATACACTCATGGAGTGCTCCCCAATACGCACTTATCTCTGCTCCACACCATGGAGAGATTGACGGCATTAGATGCCATCTACTAGGGCTGATTGATAGGTTGTGAGCCTCATATTTAAGGGTTTAACTTTTGGCAGAAATATTGCATTATTTTTCAACATAATCCCCTTCAGTATCTACACACTTTTGCCAGCGATGTTTAAGGGCCTCAACGCCACTTTTAAAGAAGTCCTTTGCTTGACCGTTCAGAAAGTCCTCCACTGCATGTATGACGTCATCATCTGACCGAAAGTGGGTACCGGAAATGGCCTTTTTCAATTTTGGAAATAGATGGAAGTCTGATGGAGGGAGATCAGACGAATAAGGCGGATGCTCAATCAGTTCAAACCACAATCTTTAATGGCAGCCATGACAATGACAGACTTGTGAACAGGGGCATTTTGTCCATTTTGCAAAAGTCATTTGCCTTGTTAACTTTAGAGTGCTACCTCTTCGACATAAACTGACCAAGTGACACCAGTCTTCGGGTACACAGCCTTAAATAGTCAGGGAATAGTAGAGCTGAAAAAGGACATCCCTGCTTATCTTCTTCAATACAAGGCTCACAACTTATCAATCAGCCCTCGTATGTGCTATAACCTGTTGGATTTTATTTTTAATGATGCTACAAATCATTTTTAAATTTAATGCACTAACTGGTAAGACAACAAACCTGAATTATACTTCTACAGAGCTGCAACTCAAAGAGACACACAGAAAGGAGCAAAACATAGATTAATGCTGTCAGATCCTCCATTGTGTCTGTTTTTTTTTTCAAGACAGTCACACCAAACTTCCTCTAATCCTGATATAAATTTTTCATAACTTCAGAATAATACTTTGTGTAATTAAATGATTGCCCCAAAACACTAATTGAAAGTGACAGCTGATAGTGGTCCTGACCCAAACACGATTAAAATATATATATAAACGTGACCATATATTAATGGATTTTCACCCTAGCAGTGGTGTAAGGTGTAGGATTTCCCTAAATTAGCATTTGTCTTCATACTAAAGTGATATTCCAGTGAAGACTGTGCGGATATTTGTCACACAAGTGAAGTCTAGGGCAGGGATCACCAACATTTTTGAGCCTGAGAGCTGCCCAGAACATGAGGAGTATTATGGAGGGCTACTTGTTTGATTCAATGTGCGTAGTATAAATTTTTAATAGTTTACCAAAAAATAATAAATATTATGTATTCAGTTTGCTACATATGACACTATAAGCTTCTTACTTTTAGTGATTCCTTACAAAAATGATTACTAGTGTTTTGATGGTTAGTTTATTTCAAACATAAAACAAAAAAGCAAAAATAAAAGTACAGACAGAAAAAAACAGAAAATCAGCACTTGGATAAATGTTACATGTCTGAAAAAGAGTGAGAAAAAGTCAAAACTTACTTAATCCCAACTCCTCTCCATGAATCAATAACCAGTTATTGAGCTTCCAAATCTATGTTGATATGAACATGTTATTAGTTTTTTAATCTACTTTAAACAATGTCTGCAAAAACAAGACTTAAGTCATTTGATGAAAAAAAACAAATGTACTTGTTCTTTCATAGTTATCAAATTGACTATGTATAATTGTATATACATATATATTTATACATATGCGAGGTGTGTCAGAAAAGTTCCAGGATTTGAGAAATAATGGGTTTGTATGATCCTGATGGGCGACCTTGCGAATTATCCTCATTGATGTCTTTTAGCAAATTATAAGTAAATTTAATGAATTTCTGTAAGTGTTTCCCCAAACATCTACACAGTAAGACCAGTCAACAATACAGGTTATAAAGTGAGTCTTGATCAAGAACCAGCTTTGCCTCACATAATACTAAGATATGTTTTGATAGTTTACCTTGTACATGTTTTATATGAGATTTTCTACTTAATCTATTATCAATTGTGATTCCAAGAAATTTACTTTCATGTACTTGCTCAAGATCAATGCCATCAATTTGAAGTTAAACTTGTTTTTGAACTCTGTAGTTGCCAAATAACACAGTTTTTGTTTTTTTTAGTTAAATGGTTGTTCATTAATATCAAACCATAATTTTAATTTTGACATTTCTGTGTTGATTACATTTAAACAGCTCTTACAAAACTTCACCAGAACCAAAAATATTTGTGTTATCAGCAAAAAAAGACCAACTTAAGGATTTGAAACAGAGCAAATGTCTTTAATATACAAAATAAACAGCTTTGGACCCAACACTGACCCCTGGGCTACCCCACAAGCAATCTCTCAGCATGAGGAGCAACAGTTGCCCATCTTGATGGCAGTGGCGAAAATCCCTCTTCAATGTTGGGGGGACAATAAACAGTAAAATTTCAGAGAGTAATTCTTGGGGGGGACATTAAATAAATGCTATATTTTTGCTGTGTTGTTTTGATACTTTCTCAAATGTCTCGCATAGTTATATTAAAACAATAACTGTAAGTCATTGTTCCTTGTTAGTCCATATCCTGCCTGTCTACAGGTTTGTTTATGTTCAACCAGCAATTCCAAGAGTTGTATTGGTTGGAAGGTTTGAACTACATCATATAGACAATTCACAGATTTATTACAAACTAAGATGAAAAGATGTGCTACATGCAGTGCAAATTTCGTTTTAAGTTAAAAATAAAACACCCTATTAGCTGCGTGCTGTGTTAATTTAAAACATGCCGGCAGACTTCGAACACAGGAGTTGAAATTTTTGCTTTTCATGTTGTGCTTGTTGAACAAGTGGAATGATAAACAACTTATCAACCATTCTGTGTTTTAATACACTTACTTTGTCCAATCACAACCGTTTTGTCAGCCTGCCTCTGTGTACACGGCTCTGCAGCAGCAGCTACGCCGGTTGCCGGGAGAAACAGTTTGGACCAAACCATTGTGAGGGGAGGGGGGTTGTAATCTTTAACAGTTAAAATTGTCTGACAATGTGTTTTTAAGTGGCGTTACTTGTATTGTACCGTCTAAAAACGTTACTGTGCTACTAGAAAAATCTTATTTGAACCGGATTTTTCGGGGGGACAACTTTGTGGAAGGGGGGGACACGTCCCCTTCGTCCCCCCCGGGATTTGCGCCTATGCTTGATGGTGTTTGTCAATAAATTTATCCAGTCTGTTATTGAAAAGTTTTTCAAGAGTTTTAGAAAACTGTGGTAACTGTGAGATGGGCCTGTATTTAGCGAATGATGTTTGCTGCCACTCTTGTAAAGAGTGTATAACTTTATTTATTTTCTTTATTTTTGGAAATGTACCGGTGTGAAATGATAGGTTAGAAATTAATGTTAATTCCCTCAATTCCTTTTTTCACTATTGTCATACTGATGTCATCACAGTCAGTTGATTTTTTACTTTCACATTTATAAACAATATCTAAGACTTCCCCTTCAGCTACAGCTGAGAGGAACACTGAGCTAGGACTTCTATGAATCAGATTGTCCCACCTTCATCACGGCCACGGGTTCAGAGATTTTTGCTCCTAGATCAGGTTTAACATTTAAAAAGAATTAATTAAAGAGGTTTACCACTTCATGCAGGTTGTAATTCTCATGATCAAAAGAAAACACAAAGGGTAATTAATTTGTGCATTTACATTTTATATCATTTTTTATGATACTGTTTAGCATGTTCCATAACGTTTTTATTATCACTCAATATTTTTTGGAGCAATCTTTTTTGCTTTTTCTTAGATATTTATTAACTTGTTCTTATTTTTTTTTTTTTATATATATATCTGTCTTCTGCATCTTGGGCTCTCTTTTTTATAAAATCGTTGTAAAGGTTGTTTTTCTTTTTGCGTGCATTTTGGAATCCCTTTTTGATCCAAGTACAATCTGTGGATTTTGGTTTTCTGTTATACTGTTTGATTGGACAGTCTTTATTAAACAGTGATTTGAATGTGTTGACAAGTGCCTCATATGCATTATCAACATTGTTTTCCAGGTAAATTGAATCCTGATTCTGTTTAACAAAGTCTTCCTTTAGTGCATTTAAGGCCTCCTCTGAATGTACTCTTCCGTATTCTGTGTTTTTTGGCTTTTTGGCTGGTAATTTTTGTAATAGCTGTCATAAACAGAAAATAAATAAACAAACTGGCAGGGGATCACTTATATCGCTGGTGAGTATTCCACCCACTGTGTTGTTGTCAATGTCATTTGTGAATATACTGTCTATAAGGGTAGCACCATGGGATGTTACCCTGGTGGGTCTGGTGATATCTGGATACATACTGTACATTCTGTTTAGGAATTTATCAGTCATTTTGTATTTGTTAGGATTCAGTAGATCAATACTGAAACTCCACAAATAAACACTGCTTTAGGACTTGTTTTTGAGAACATGTGTTCTAACCAGTCCTTGAAAATTTTAGTCCAAGAAGCCGGTGATCTATAGACACAGCTAATTCTAACATTTTTACGTTTTCCTTTGCAAATTCAATGGTTAAGCATTCAAGGACATATCAGTCACAATTGTCATGTGACTCAACACCATTAAGTTTAAATTCTTATCTACATACGAGACTACTCCTCCAGCCCTCTTGTTGTTTCTTAAATGATCCAAAGTTCATAGCCATCTATCTCAAAATCCACACCTTCACCTGTATTTATCCAGGTTTCTGATACTGCAATGATATTAGAAGTACGTGTTTTTGATTATACCCTCCCCAGTGACTTTTGTGCAGAATTTTGGACTCAACCTGCTCCTTGAGGTTTGTTTTTTGCTCTCTGCCCCATGGAGAGTTGGCATGGTTTCCTGCGCACAGAGATTCACTGCAGCCTCACACCTGTCCCTCACCCTCTTTTAAATATTGCTTAATATTATAAAAGTGTGTTTACATACTTCTGCTGTTAAAATGGATAATGGATGATTTGTCATCTGCTGTTATGTTCTTATTGTGCAGTTCATCTGTGAAATAGCAGCAGTTGTTGTTCATAGAGAAGAAAAAGTTATGGTCAGGGTTTATGTGTGCTGTGTTCAGTGTATTCAAATGTCTTCAGCTCCAGTGGGTTATGTTTGTTGATCCTCTGTGTCATGGAGCTATGGCCTTCATATGTTGATGAGTGATTCCTAGTAGTGTGTCATGGTGCTATGTTACCTCACAGTCCAGTTCATCATGATCACTTGTATTTGTCTGGATCCTCTTGGTTTCTGACGATAAAGACCTTTGCTTCTTCTGGTGAACCATTTAATTTAATGTATATTTTGCAGTTTAACATTTGATAATTAATATAAGAACATTACACTTACAAGTATCTTAAATTAATTATTTATCTATTAAACTTCACTGGTAAAACAGATTTTTGTGTCACTGTAGGTGCTCTATCTGTGACCAGTAGTGATAGAGGTTTGACTTCAGTGCTTCCAACATAAACTTTGACCCCACGTTGGTCAAAATTTAAAAGAAAATAGATTGTTTTTAATGTAACACACTTGTTAAACATGTTCTTTTTATTTTTGTAAGGATGATTTATTTAAAAAAAAAAAAAAACATAAAAAATTGCTATTTATTTCATGTTCTGCGGTGGTTCCTTGTACTATTTCAGAATGTTCTTACGGGCACCTGCTCCCAGGCACCCTGTTGGTCACCCTGGTCTAGGGTGTCATAGGGTGCGTTCCAAGCCACCCATAACCCGTGATATACCGGCTAAAAGTGGGCGGCGCTATAGTCAAACCTGTGAATTCACGCCCGTGAACCTACTCCGAGTTCCTCGTTAGATGCCATGCAGCTTAACATAATGTCAGCCCTGGTTAGAAATATTCTTTTGGGGAAGATAAAAATATTTTTTTTCCATTGTGCTACATATATTATCACATGTTAAGTGTACAAAATGACCCCTATATACATCCTGACACATATATAGTTTATTGCAATGGAAGAATGCCTGGAACGGTACGAAGTCGTGACTTGTAACTTTGAAGTCGTGATTCACAGGTCCAAACCACCACTGGAACGCAGCCTTACAACACAATGTCTTAATTGAATGTAAGCATCAAATGTTCCAACACACCACGTGCTTTCTGTTCACACTGCATCCTTTAACTATTTAATCCTATGGCCTATGCTTCCCCTTGTTAGCAGTACATTAAGTTTTGGAGAAATGGACATGTACAGGGATGAGTTTTTGTAGGCCAGTCCTGATGATAGTTTTGTTCAGAATACTATGCATAGAGGAATAAACCTGTTTGCTCATGCATGTAAACTGGGTTATTCCGAATGTTTCAGAAACCAGAATATTAATCTTAACCCGAATATTGACTGCATTTAAACGTAGCCAGTGTGTTCTTGGATCATTGCTGATAATATGGTCTGTGGAGGAGAAACTTTCTTGAAACTTGCACATTTTGTTTATCATGATGATGTCTTTGAACAAACTTTCACTGTTCGAAGCTCATACGCTGTCAGTGGGAGTATAGCTATTATCAAGCCGATAAGAAACTACAAAATGGCAGTTTGACTATTTTTTTTCTTTGGTTACATTGGACAGTATGTCAGACCACAGAGCCATAAAATCATGACGAGACTTGACCAACAGGCATGACAGACTATGCGACTGAAACCGACTGCATTTAATGACCAACGAGATGAAGTTGGATGGAGGGCTGACACTGAAGACATTTAAGCAGTCACTCAGTAAGGTGCTGAAGTGTCTCTACTGCTTCTTTTAAACATTTCTCTTGAACAGTCTGGTGTTAGCTCCTCTTCAACACCTCATAAAGGCCGCTATGTTGTTTTCAGAGTTTAACAAACAACCTGTAGCTCTCAAGGCAACAAGTTAGGTCTGACATTGTTACTTAATGAACTAAGTATCATATTAAAGACTGCTGACTGGACTAAATTCACAAGCAATATAGAGTAATTTTTATTTTTGAGAAATCCACTCAATGTACACATAATGCTGAACTAATAAGACTTTTCACTTGATAAACGTTCCAGAACTTTTACTGTGTACTAATGTGGTTAAATGGTTTTATTGGACATCAGAGTAAGTAACTAAGCAATAATTCCTCTTGTTTGTTTGGCAGAAAGTCAGAGTATTGGAGGAGGCATTCTCATTTTTGTGAATTTGTTTACTAAAATATTTCTTTTGCTTGTTTTAAAAAGTGTTTTCCAAGTGTAGTTTTGTGTCTATAGCAGAAACTACACAATGCTCAAGTTGAGTTTAGATGACTTCATTTGGCATTAGATCAACATGACGGTGGTGGGTTCACCAGACCGTCTACAGGTGATGATTGATTGGGCTTGTAGCTGACAAACATGTTTTTCACATAACTCAATGCAGTATGGAAGGTACTTATAATGTCTGCATATGTCCACATATCCTGAAGTAAAGTGATGCTACAATATCTCTGTGTGCTCAAATGGTACTTAAGTAGAAATGGTAAATTTTTGTTACCTATAAATGCTGTTAGAAATTTAAACATATCATTCTGACACTCAATCTACAAACTTTCTGATAGTGTGTTTAAATGTTTGCACAACTGTCAGATTTTAACTCAATTACATTTGATTTCATGTTCTTATAAAATGCAAGATTTGATGTATATTGTGTTTTATAGTGGTTTTTTTGTGTTATAACCCCAGCTCCTATTCTAATGTCACAACATTAAAACAGTATTGTCTTATAGATCCACAGGCTCTGCTCTCGTTGTTTTTGACTCAATTGAATCCAAAAATTCTTACAACATTTTCACAAACTTAAATTTGTTTCAAGATTTGTAAAAGTGTTTCACGTTTTGTTATTTTGTTTTACACTTCCAGGCCATCGTACCCTCCACTGAAACTGTTATCTTGTTTCTATAGCAAGATAGAGGGACAGACAACCCAAACACTTTTTTCCAAACCTGTGTGCTCCACCACACCATTTGAGAACAGTTACTTTTTAAAAATGTCAGAACAGCTATGATGGACTTAAAGACAATGAGTGTGGTCGATTATCAAGTTATAATTAATTGTTTTAATTGATTGTGTGTAGAGTAATTGGCTTTAGGCATGAGAGACAGATAAGGGGAGAACAATTTTTCATTGTTCACTTGAGAAAAATGTCCAAACATCGAGAGATAAGTTGTAATGCAATTTTACTAGAAGTGCTCAGAGAGCACAAACCTCTGCCAAGGTGTTTCCAACACTGTGGAGTTATTGTCAAAAATTGTCAAAAGATCACTTCTAAAATCTTATCCCTTCTTCCTTATGCTATGACCAACACTTCTTGAAAAATGTAATTAAATTAAGAAAGAAATTATTGAGTTATTAGCAAAAATGTAGAAAGCTACCCTATCTAGCATTGTTGTGAAATGTTTAAATAATGTCCTGGATCCGCTACCACATTTGGACCACTAAAATCTTTTTACTCCTCCCTCGTGTCATGACCAATATTATCTGAAAATGTTTTTAAAATATGAGTTAATAGCAAAAATGTGGAAAACTGTTCTATCTTTTATTGTTATTAAGTCATAAAATTTTTTTCCTGGTTCTGCATCCATATTCAGATCATGTTTACAATCTTATCACTTGTTTGTTGTTCCATGACCAACTTTCCTTCAAATTCCATCAAAATCTGTTCATCACTTTTTGAGTTTCTGTTCAGACTCAAACTAATTAGTAATCAAACTAACAAATCCCCACAAAAACATACCCTCCTTGGTGGACGTAATAATAGCCAAGTATTTTGGTCCCATTTTTAACATTTTTTTTCTTGAGAAACAATAACAAAAAGATCTTCCACTTCTCAATATTCTGTTTTTCTTCCAGGTGTTGCTCTCTCATAAGATTGTGAAGCACGGGGTGTTTTGAAGTTTTGCAGCTAATACAATATGAAAGTCCTTGGCGTGGTAAAGTTTTGTAACTCCTGCACTAAAATATACTTTTTCTGCTCAATCTTACAGTGACCATGTGTGAATGGTTTCTCTCCTGCATGTCCTGATATTGATCTGACATTGGCTGCACACCAACATTGAACATATTTTCACATTTTTCAATCATAAACCAATACAATGTCTGCAAAATAAACACAAAACCCACTCGCAGTGTCCAGCTGTCATTCTTTACAGACTTCAGGACAGAGGGAGGAGATGCATCGTGTGTGTGTTTGTGTGTGTGTGTGTGTGTGTGTGTGTGTTTGAGGGCAGGCGTCACAAACCACCAGGGGGCATTGTGTATTCAATAATGCACCAAGAAAATTACCATGGACACAAACCAGGGTGCATTGTCAGCGAGCGGCCTGCAGTGAAATATTGTTGACAGGGCTGTGTGAGAAGTGCCGCGGGTTCCAGTGAGCAGTCTGTGCACTCTGCCGAGGAGGAGGAAGATGAGGAAGAGGCCGGCGCCGACCAGAAGAGCCCAGTCCTCGTCTTTAATTAAGTATCTGAAACATCAATTTAAATGTAAATATCGCTGGTGCAGCACCACTCATGCGTAAATTAGAGGGTTGGCCCAGCCACGCTTCTCTCTCTCCTCCAAGTCCCTCGCTCACTTACGCTGACATCTGCTCACAGCTGCTCGGCCCGGGGCTGTCCCCCCACTGTGCACGCGCATACACACACGTGCGCACATTCACACACTCATGCGCACACTTGTCTTCTACTCACAAAATCTTACAGGCAGTCTTTTTAACTAAAGTTGGTGACAGTGGAGTGACAAGCGTTTGTTGTTTGCTTTGACTGACGTCTGTATTTTAGCCTGCAGAAAGGCAGCAACAGTGAACATTTATCAACCAATAATCACAGACACAGATGAAGGATATGGACCAAATATTATAATGAAAATCATAGTTGGAAGTAAAAGTCTCTAAACCCTCTGAAATGAGTCTTAAAATTATGAAAATGTTTATCAGTTAAAAAAATGTTTCATCAAACTGATCAAGTTTTGTGATGATTCTTTCTGGGACGGTATGGATCAAAAACTGTGTCCCCATGTTTTTTTTTTTTTTTTTTTTATCTGAGGAGCAATATGTATTCCATATTTGGTTTTGTTTCACGGTGAAACCATTTTTAATTTCCAAGTATAATACAAGATAGAAAATCTACAAGAATTGGCAACATTTATGTGTATTTAGGGTATCAAACTGTCAAACTCTAATACCATGTGTTCGAAATTAAGATAAAATCTCCATTTTTTAATTATTGGTGTTAGGGATGCACAATACTATTGGTACAGTATCATTACCGGCAGATATTGACCTAAACAGTTGATTTTCAGTATGGGCAGCAAGCCTGCACACAGATATGTTTTGCCCCCTGAAAGGACAGGTAAATGGGCCCTCTCTAGATGTCAATAAAGTCAACGTGTACGAGATGCAGGAGGCCTCATGGCTCATTTGCAAGTCCATGTATAGGCAGAAGTCCTTGAAGTGACTGGTCTGGTTTTAATGTGACCTGTGGTCTTTGCCCCATGTTATTCCACCATCTCTCTCTCTTCAATTAAAAAAATGGCGTGTATTTACGTGTAGAGAAACAGGAAGTAATGATCTTATACATAGGATGGATCATGTTTTTACTAACCTTCATGGCCCCTGCTTGACTGGGCCCTAGAAAGCTTTCTTATTTATCTCCCCTTATGTGTGGCCATGATTGGCAGCAGCAATGCGCAATAACGCCTCTACAAGTTGCACCTTTGGTAGTTTAACTAGATTTTCTATCAGCTTTGTGGTAGCATAGCTGTTTTTAGAGTCAAATACCCTTTAGAAGCTCCGTTATTTATGATGAAGTAGTGTTGTAGAATCCTAACAAGCTATATTCCCCACATCAGTAACAGGGTGCAGCTGTGCAGCAGCAGAGCTCTCTGCCACAGTACAAAAACATTTTCTAATGTTGTGTTAAAGATGCGAGTAGTGGACAGTGACTGTATTTCTCCATGACAGTAGTACCATCTGATCCTCCAAGTCTTAATCTGTGCTGCTGCCAAACCTGCAGGTAGATGAATCTGTTAACAGCCACACGCACTGTGGGTGTTAACAGATTCATCACATTTAAACAACAACACATGTTAAGTTAACTTTCACCAGATCAGTCGGCAAACAACAGCTCATAACCTATCAGAGGCTGACTATGAGGTGCTCAATACAAGAGGAAACAATGGTCAAGTTGGACATCAGGGCAGGGATAGTGTGAGGTGATGGTAAGCTCAAAAAAACTTTTTTTGAGACGCCTATTGTATAACAAAGCATGACTTTAGATGTCAAAGAAATTTTTCAGATTTTAAAAGGCAGGTGACAGAAATGTAACAAAGTACGCTGACAAAAAAACGCAGACTATAGTCAAAAGTCAGTTCAATAACTGATAACACAATAATAAACTCCCATTGTCATCATTATTGTCATTTTTATTGGAAATGTACAATCATAATAAATCAAAACAGCTTCAAAGTTGTGTGCTACTTCTGTCATTTTGCTGTAGCCTAGTTTGCTCCTTTTCTCGAGGGTGTGGCTGGTGAAGCTGATTCTTTTCATGAGCTATTAGTAACTAAGCTAACTACATTTTGCAAGTAGCTTACACATGACTGATCAACAGATAATGAAATTTCTGCCAATATTTGCAACCAATATCAGCCACATATGTTCCATATATTAATCGTAACAGCAAAATACACAGGTGTTCTCTAATGCTTTGTTATCATCACTATTTGGGTACATTTAAAAATCATTGTGAAATGTTATTGTTCTTGTTTATCTTGAGTACATAAGCTTTCAACAAGGAGGATGGCCTCAGTTTCCTGTTCTTGCCATTACACAAAAATGGCAGCAGGCTTAATGAAGTGTGACAGCTTCACAGCTTTTGTTCACACACTAGTCTCCAGCTAAAAAGGCCAGTTAGCCTGTTTTAGAGTTATTTGGTACAATGACTACGGCTAAGAAGACATTGACGGAAAAAGCTGAGAAGTTAAAGAAGGATTGATTGACCGTAATGTTTGACATATAGGTACGATAGATGCCATTAAAAACTACCATTTTGAGGTTAAAAAAGTTACGTGTTGTACAAATTGTGCTAAAACAAAACCCAATTAGAGAATTGCTGGCTGGGTAATTCACCTGACTTCCTCTGGTGGCTTGCGAGCTGTTCCTGGGTTGATTGGGTCACGTTATTTGGTCTTTTAGTCCCAGGTGGAGATGTTAATGGATTGTTTATGAAATGCATCTAAAACTGTATTATATGTAGAAGAAAATATCTAAGGCCACCACCTCTGTTCAGCGATGGTTTCTCTAGTCTTGACAAAAATGGCTTCCATGACACCAAACCAATGGCATTCTCTTCATAAAATGGTTTTCCTGATGTACAGATTGTTGCATTCCTTGTTGCATCAATGGCATAGCCCATGCTTTTCTGCTCATGTTTGGGTATTCTATTCTTGGGATGAAAAAGCTTCTGTTTCAGGTGTTGGAAGGTTTGAAGTGTTTGTGAAAGATCCCCTTGAGTTTTTTAGATACTCCAATACATAGGGAATCACAATGCTGTGATGCTTGATGTTCTCTTCTTTGCTGTTTGTATCTTTCTTCTAGGAGGTCATGGTAAAGGCCCAGTTAGGGTAACCACATTTTCTTACTGTTTACCTGAGGTGTTTCTCTTCCTTCATCTTAACATCTATGGTTTTAGATATCTTCTTAGCCCTAAGTTTGAGAGTTCTGATGACACCTAATTTATGGTTCAGAGGATGGCGAGAATAAGATAAGTACTGGTCTGTATGGGTGGGTTTCCAGTTAACCTCAATGTTGGGGTGACCATATTGTGTACAGAACAGTCCAGAAAGGCCAGACTGTCCCCTTTCACATTCTCCCTGGTGAACTTGACATGACCGCTCACTGCATTGAGGTGTGTGGTGAAAGCTTCTGCTTCGTCTGATCGAATCTGCACCCAGGTGTGGTTTCTATATCTAGACTAATGACTAGGGTGACCCCTCTGACTCAAGTAACCAACCTTATCAACTGCATATCAATGGCCCACAAAGGCTGTATATTTCTAGCTCTCCCCAGTCAAGTCCTGGTTGCCATCCACATGGAGAAGAGTTTTGAAGTATCTGCAACAGATTTTTTTTTTTTGTATGGACGTTTTGTTCACATGAAACCAGCGTTTTGGGAGCCAAAACACACATTTTTTAAGACGGATTCTAGAGTGGATATATCTTGAAATGCTGCCCTTGCATTTCCGTGTAAGCAACTAATACGCAATTTCAGAGATGGTGATTTTATAGCCCCTCCTCTCCTTTAAACCATCACGTTATCAACATTGTGGGAGAAATCCTTGTCTGTCAGGTATGTCAGACACTGCGCTTGAAATACGTCCATTATATCACTGAATTTTGACCATACAGATTAGATTTTGACTGACAACAAACGTCAACATTCTCCAGAAGTTTAGTAGTCTACTACTACTTCTTGTGCTGTTTACATAGCACGTTTTATGTGCATGCTCCATGTCTTCTTCTCTGGTTTTGGTGTATAGCTCTTGCAGCATTACAGCCTCACTTATAGGCCTGGCGAATGTATTATAGTGTTTTCAGCGTTAAGCGTGGACAGACACATCCTTCGAAAGAATGTTTACGAAAAACTTGTCAAAAAAAAACCCAAATGAGATTGTTTTTCGTTTACTTGTGGACAGGGCCCGAGAACTGAAGTAGCCTATTGGAGAAGAGGTGAAACAGTCCAGTTGCCACTTGGATCAGTGTTGGATAACCATTACCTGGATGACTGAAAACCTACACAGTTGCCAAACAAGTGAACGTCATGCCCTCATTAAACTCTCAATAATGCACGCACAAGCACAAACCTGCATGTAAGCAGTCACTGGGAAAGCCCCTCTGATTGTTTTGGCTCTCATATGCCAGTGTGTCTGTATCTAAATGTGTGTGTGCCGAGGTGTTACTTGCGCCACTAACTGCCCCTTCCGCTTGCTTGCTCTCCTTCTGGAAGCACCCGAGTGTCACCGTTGGCCTTTAGCCGGCCGTCTGCTGGCCCATCAGGACACACCTCATAAAGAAGAGCCTCCTCTGATGGTGGCGAAGAGGGAGGGATGATTTAATGGAGGGGTGGAGGTGATCTCTTCTTACAGCCCCCCAAGGAGTCCCTCCCATCTCATAGCTCTTACTGAAGGGGCAAGCATCAACCCCTTTGCCGCGGTCATGGAGGAAGACGTCGGTGTGTATGTTGGCTGATTAAGCAGCTCATATTCAGGCGTTTAAGGGTGAAGGAGTGAGAGGAGGGGAGGGGATGTAGCTGGAAGAGAGCACAGCACTGACAATGTGTCCAATATCTGCCTTTGTGTATTCTCCCTCAATCTAGATGACGGTATTAGAGGATGACACCCCAGTGTAATGCCTCGGGAAGATCTGGGCTCAGGACTAAGACTCAACTAGTGTTCAATCTGCAACTGGCAGCCGGCTGACGGGTTGTTAACTGCGGCTAAAGGAATTAGGATTGACATGTTCACTCTGCAGAACAATGTAGCTTTTAAGTGGCGTCGTCTCGGCTCCTTATGGCTCCACGTGTATGAGAATGTGCTAATCGGTTAGACAGCGCTAATCTGAAGTGAGAGATTTCAACAGGTCGGCACATTTCTGCAGGATTTCTTTCTGTTAAAGCTGTTAAAGCCTGACCTTCAGAGCAGAGCCCCGGGTTGAATTAGCGTGTGTTTTCTGTCAGTCATTCTCCTGTTCACCGACGATTGTTCTTTGTGAATGCACTTATCTTAAAATGGGGAGCAGTGTCCTGAAAGCCGCTCATGTTCTCAGTAATTCAAACATTTTCATTGTTATTGAGCCTGGGTTATACTGCTGATCCTGCTGCACCAACAGAGCTCCCTCTTTCTCTGCTGCGTCACAAAAGCATTATTTTTGTTAAATTAACTAAAGATGAACCACAACAACACCTCCCTAAAAGACGATTCTTCTAGTATTCTCTCTAAACCTTAAATTAAACAGCTCTAAAGACATTTAATTTTCCCTTTCAGTTTGTATTACTTAAAATATTCAAACCAAGATGATTTAACATTTTGATATAACTGATAAATGTTTGTCTATAAATATAAAAGTTTGCACGCAGGGAAAACAGATTGAAATAAAACATCAAAAACATGACAAAAAAGAAGCAACTAGTTACTCCTATGAGAGTAAGTAAACTGAGAGGGTCAAAATCACAAATTAAATACAAATTCTGCAGTTTTCCCTTTTTTTTACAAGTATTTTTGCTTTTCCTTGATAGCCATCAGAGCAGTGATGTTAAAAATAAAAAGTAACGTGTAATGCACAAAGCACTTTTCTATGCCTTGAATACAAACTGTACCCCTTAGAAAAAGCTTAGAAATGTTATTTAATTGATTATTTCTCCTCATTAATAATACCAGCTAGTATTGTAAAGCCTGATTAATCATCTGTACAATAAGGTACAACTTGTAAGGGTTGTGCATTTGTGGAATGAGCAGAACAGCTAAATGTGTGTAGCGCCATCAAAAATATGGGTCAGAATCTGCGCTTCCCCTGGTAAATAGCCTACGGCTCTGCAATGAAGCAATGGTGAGGAAGTGGTCTTCTTGTCCTCCCGTCTTCCCAGGATTCCCACTTAGCGGTCTGTCATTGACAAACCAGTCTCATGTAACTTGGTCCTAAGTAAATGGTACCAGAGCTGAAACCAAACAGTGCTGCCATACTGCTTACCAGAACATCAGCTTCCAGTTGCAGAGGTTTTTTTGTGTATTTTTTTTTAGGGTGCCCCCACAGGTTTAGGTATGTTGCTCATTCAACTAATGCACGATCCTTACGTGTTGTACCACGTTGTAAAGGTGACTAAATGGGCTTTCCAATGACACAAAACACAATACCACTTGGAATAATTAAAGTGGAGAAAAAATCAACTGAAATTATGTTTCCAAACTTTTTTTGAGGAGCATATATAAAGGTTGAATTAATGTTTTGTCAATGATCAGAGAAGCAGTTTTAGATTGAATTTGTAAATGTACTAGAAAGTTTGGTGCACTTACTTTTTGGTGTCTCCACCTCTGCAAGCTGGATATCATTAGAATTTCAGGAGTCATCATTCAGATGCGACAGCCTCTAGGCCTGAGCCCTGAAAATACTGTCCTGCAGTTCTGGTCAGTCAGAGAGGGGATTTGTGGCAGGAAACCAGCCGCCTGGTAAGCCCGTGACGGTGCTGGAGCTCGCTGGCAGCCGTCGTCAGCTGCAGCTCGTGCTTTAGAGGACCACCCGTGCCATGGTGAGTAATTCCCCCGTCACTGCTCCATACACCCTCCGCTCAACGCGGGCTGGCATGGCTCCCCGTGCCCATTCTTAGTCAACAGGATTAAGCTTGCTTAGTGTGAGCTCTCCGGGATCACCTATACTCCATATTGTACACTCACAATGCTGGCTCACCAGTTTGGCTACAACAGCCTGTTTTTTTTTTTGTCCTCTTTGAATCGGGAGCATATGAATGTGCTTCCCTCGAGCAGGGAGAAGAGGATTGAGAGGAGGCAGAGGCCAATCGTATCCAGGCCTGAATGAGAGATCTGAGTTAATTTGCCATGCCGTTTATAAATTGGGATTAATTTGACTAAAAACACTGGTTAGTTGGCGTGACGTTTTATTTACTGGTAAAACCTGAAAGCACCATCCTGCAAACCAAGAAGCTCCCAAAAAATAAATCAAATTTGTTCGTTTGGTGTCACAAAATATTCTCATTAGCACTAGAATGAGTTTTGATCTGTTTTGTTTGATTGCCTAAATGTCACACAGTGTGATTAAATTCTTTCAGCGGTGTATGAAATAAACAAGAATCCTTTGTGAGGAGTCATTATTCTGGATTTACATGTGTTGATGTTGTACAGAGAATGAAGTTGGGAAATTTAGGAAGAGTTAATGAGGCTTTAATAGGCTGATTGTGAGAATAGTACTGGAATACATTTTCTCATTTAGAGCACAACAAAATAAGATTTTGGCCAATCTGTTGGAAGAAACTGAGTCTTATCCTTGTAAGAGTTGTTCCATAGGTGCATAACAGCCCATAAACCAAGACTTATGTCCTTCACCAAGGATGACTTCTTGGGGTTTGTCCCATTATGTAAAGTCTTACTCAAATGGGCTCTGTAAGACAGCATGGAGCACACTGCCTAAAAGACTGGCAAACAACAAATGAGGAGTTGCAGTTCTTTATGTATACATCAAGAGCAGGGGTGGATGATAAGAATATTTGACAAAATGTAGGTTGTATTGAAAAAATAGCTAAAGCTGTACTGAATTCTTCACTTAGCTCATAAATAAAATATCTTCACCTACATTCAAGTTCAAATACATACATTTTGGTTAAATAAAAACAAACAAACAAAACTTCTACTTTTTATCTTTCGTAACCAGTTGCCCATCCCTACTCTAGATGTACACATATAGAACTGCAACCCCTTTCGTTGAAGGAGCTCTCTTAGCGTAAGGAGTGCATTGCCTTAAAGCCTGTGGTGTTCATTGACTTGGGGGTTACTGGGCTATATCTATCTATCTAGAGCAGGGGTGGGCAACTGGCTGCCTGAGGGCCACATGCAGCCCCCAGACTCCTTCAGTGCTGCCGGCCAGTCAATTTTGAATATCTGACAAAATGTATATACATGGAGGATACATGACATAGACGTACTCAAAGACATCAGAAATGGAAATATATCCAAGACATTTCAGCTGTAATTGTCTTAATCCTTTGGAAAAACACTTTTTTGGGTTAAATTTACATAAATAATCAGTATGCGCTGTAGATTGTATTGAAAAGTTGGTTAAACCTGGCTTGAATTATGCACTTAGCTCATAAATAAAGTATCACCACTTACATTTGAGATAAAATACATAAATGTTGGTTAAAAATAAACAAAACTTCTACTCATTCATGTTCAATAACCAGGATTATGCTACAAAACATCAATTTGGTCCCCTGACAATGATAAAATAATTTGGATACCAAAGCTGCCCATTCCTGATCTAGAGGACCTGTTATTCATCAACTGGTTTTAATGTTTTGAGGCTCTAGTTGGATCATTTTATTACTCTCCTTTAACTGCTCCATTAAACATACACAGCACATCAGTCACTGTATGAAATATGTTGATGCGCAGGTTCAAGTTACATTTCACCTAGGCATTCATACAGCATCTAAAACAATAACAAAAGATGTGCTTAACACATCTTTGTCCTTCTGTGGCCTTAACATAGAATGTAGGTCGTGAATATTTTAGCCCATTTTTCAGACCTGGAATTCTTGGCTATATTCTGTAATATGTGCATAAAAAAACACTTGGCAGCCAGTTTTAATTTCTGTGAGCCAAGAGTATTCGTAACGCTTCTATAAAAAATTCCAAATGTAAATCTCTGCTGCATGAAAGCCTTTAAATGTATGTTGTTTTGCATGTATCTGTCTGCTAATGTGCATACAGTGAGGAGCACACATAAGTGATCTTTGAACCAAACAGATGCGTGCTATCACTCTGGCCTCTGTTCTGTTAAAAACCTAATTTGATACTATGATTCCTGATTCTTGGAGAGTTTTTGTTGTTTTGTGTTTGATAGATGATGAAAAAGCTCATACATATATGTTTTACGCTTGTCTAGCTTTCCAGTGAATCCTATTAATATAAGGATTCCAGGTTCTAGGTGGCGTAAGGTGCAGTGGTTCTGTGTGCCCTGAAGGTAGGAACACGCCAGCTTTGCCCCCAAACGCTCCACATTATAACACAAACAAGCCCCGAGGATCAAATAGGAGCTCATAGTCATTTACTTTTCAATTAGTGTGAATAGGTGGTGTAAGAATGACGAGTGTGTCTGGGGGAATTCTAGGAAGAGGAGTTTTGCAAAGCTGATTGATTCATTAAAGTCATTTCAGAAAAGTGTTTCCTCAACCTTTGCAATGATTCTGTTTGTACGCCTAATGTCTTTGTTTTGTCAGCTCGGCAGGTAAAAAGAAATATTCCTCAAGATTTATTAAGATACATCTTAATTTGAGGAGAGGCAGAAACAGACTGACGTTTTAAAACAGATAAAGCCTCCATATGTATCTTAAATCCGTCTGCCACTGTGGATAAAATTGTGTTCTATAATCCAGTGAAGATATGATTTGTGTGAAACTGAGCCGTCTTTTTATCACCAGGGTTATAAGTTACCTCTGAGCTAACATGTTTAAATAACAAAGCGGTACTTGAGTCTCAGCTTGACCTTCCAGTCGGCTGATTTCCCCTCACTGAATCCTGCCAAAGCTCTCCTGACTCAGTGTTTTGGTATTAAATTGTACCTCAATGCCATTTGTGTCACATTATGAAATGCTGGCGGTACAGAATGTCATTCGCTGGAATCGGGGGCATTTGCTCCTGAAAATTAATGCGGTTTCCTGCAGGATCTCTGTCTCTTTCTGCAGGCGTGTATTTCATCAGAAATGAAATGCCCTTCTACCCGCAGCAGCCTTTTGACAGAGTAATATTTAATGAATAGGTCTATTATCAACAGCTCCGTCTTAGGGTATATTTCTTGGTAAGGAATTGGCGTGCAGGCGCGATTACATATGCATTCACAGGAAGATATTCGGAGGCATTAACTGGGTCATATGTTTCTGTGTTTCTCTTCTAATCAGTAGGGCTGGGAAATGAATCAACATTTTATGATGTATGGATTTACTTTCAAATGAGATTTGGGGTTAGGCTCGATTTTTATTTAAAAATATTTGATGGCGATTCAAGTGGAAAAAAAGTGGTTGCAGGTGAAATGCTCTGTAAAAAAATGTTTGCTTCCAGGAAGAAGCACTGACAGATATGGAAAAGGATAAGGGCCAGGCATGAGAATTTTTTTTTCCCTTAGGCATCTACAAGAAAAGTCAAAATGATAAGAAAAAAGTTGAAATGATGAGAATGAAGTCAGCATTAAATGTTGAGAAAAAAGCCAAGTTATTGTCGAGAGAAGTTCAAATAGTGTTATTTGATATGTAACATATCAAATAACTGTACTATTACTAACTGTAGTGTGACCAAACTCACACTACGCTAGTCATTGTACAGTTATTTATAGTTATTTAAATGTATTAAATATCAAACAACACATTTTGATATTTAAAAAATCATGTAAAATACATTAAAACCTATTTTTCTACAATGAGAGGTTGAGTGTAAACTAGAGGTAATTAATGTGTAGTGGGAATTTGGAGACACTACAGTTAGTAATAGTATACACAGTAAATGACACCATTTGAAAAAAATCCAAAATTTACATTAAACATGTTGGGTTTTGTTCTATATGTTTATGTTTCCTCTGTTTTACGTAACATTTTGATCACATGACATAAACATTTTCATACTTTTAGGGAAAATTTAATCCAGACATTTAATGCAGGTTTTTTTCCTTGAAATGTATTTGCTAACTTTAACCTAGACATTTAACGCTGATTTTAATCTTGATTCATTTTAGTTTTTTTTCCCTCAACATTTATAACACAAAAAAAGTCCTCCTTGCATAAATAATCCCATGCCTAGCCCTAATCCTTCTCAGTATACAGAAATATGACTGTTGACCACATACAGTGTTTCTGTTATGATTTGGCTAGTTTTGGTTTAATTTTGTATGTTTTTTCTTGTGTTCTTTGTCTTTGTGACCTCTTGTTTCCCTTTTCTCTGGCGTTGCCTGTTTTATTTTGAAATCACTCTGTTTCATGTGGTGTTTCCTGCCCTCCCTTCTGTGTGCCACTGGTTGTGATTCCCTCCACCTGTGTGACTGTCTCACCTGTGCTTGATGTTTTCCCAGTGTATTTAGTCTCTGTGTTCCCCTTCATCTTTGTTGGGTCATTCGTCTTCCATGTACACCACGTCTTCAGCGTCTCCAGTGTTTTCCCCAGAGTTTCTCCAGTGTTTGTAGGTACGTTGTCTGTTTTTTCTTGTACTTTTCTTTGTAACTTTGATTTGTACTTTGAGTTTAGTTTCTAGTGTTTGTCTTTCTTTGTTTCGCCAGTTTTATTTTGTTACTTTGTTAGAGTTTTTGTTTGGTGTTTGGACATTTTTATAAAGGAATGGTTTTTGGTTTTGATCCCATTTTTGTTAATTTATAATAAAGCTTGTTCTTTTTATCTGCGTTTGGGTTTGTCTTATTGTTTTTTGTTTGTTTATTTTGAACAAATCCTGACAATTTCAAGAGAGAGCACTGCGTAAACCGTTCAAACAAGCTGGTAACCTTTGGAAAATGTTTAGACTTTCCAGACTCTGGCTTTTCCAAACGTCATCTCTCTTTAGGATAAAAATCCCAAAACATATGTGTGATTTCTTTTTTTATGGTCTACATTTTTCCAGCCCTAGCAAACACTGTATATTCTCACAGTACATGTCAGACTGCAGAGAAGTTATCACAGGATGTAAACACTGTGCATGTATGTGGGAGTGTAAATCACAGCAGAAAATGTGCATGTTTATATAAGACATGTGGATGAATATGTCTGCCCATCCTCAATAAGAGAGTGTAAATATGTGCTCCGTGCACACGCTTGCTGTGTGTGTTTACACTGCGTGCCAGCAAACATATGCTTCACCATGTTTGTCTATGTGCACGTGCCCCGCTCAGTGTGCACGTACAGTGTTTGTTCGTGTGTCTGTAGGAGGATAATAGGCATCACGGTCTCAAGATAATTTCCCATGTAAATAGTTCACTGCTGTTTATTCACACAAAATGCAGACAGAGAAATGGAGCATGTCTGCAGCCGTCAGAAATAATCAACACAGCGTTTGGATGGAAATATATATATTTTTTTTTAAATAGAAAAGTGTACATGATTTTACATTCTCTCACATTAGAGACATATTGATGTGTTTTTTTTCTTCAGATAAGTAAGAGATAATTTGCAATACTAGGTAAAAACAGCTCTAAAATCTTCTTAATTCAGTTTTTTTTTAATCAGTCAACTGCTTTGAACAGTTTCTGCTCTACAGAGAGCTCTAGGTAATAAATTACTCAAATAACTGTATTGACCACTCATGTTGTTTCTTGACACATATATTAATTTATGTATATTTAAATTCCTTATTTGTTTTATTCAATGCAACCTGGGCTTGATTGAAAAATAACTGAATAAACTGGTATAACCAATAAAAGCAAATTTAGATGTGATGAAAATGTTACATGAAAGAGGAAAAATGAACATATTGAACAAAACAGCCTAAAATGTTGTGTAATTAAATGCTATGTGTTAATGTTTTCACAGCTTCACATGCAGAAGGAACAAATTTGGCTACTTAGAAGACAATTTTATGCAAGGTCTGTGCCCCCACTCACCCCTCCAGAGAATCACTAGGGCAGGATGTGATTCCTGGCTAAGTGCAGTCAATACTTTATCCAAAAAATTGTTGAGTACGTGCTGCCTAAATGACTTTGATACTGCTCCCAATCAGATCAGTGCCTCTCTGATTTCAAAACAAAAAATATCAAAAATCCAAGTCATGCTGACTATGGTGTCATTAGTGCAAGAAACAAAAAAGAAAACTATAGCATTTAAAGGTGCGGTGTGCACAATTTGGCATTTGAGCGACATCTATCGTTCAGATTCTAGAATGAGCCCAACCACAACCAAAATGTCAACTGGACAATCTCTTTTGGTAGCCTGTGAAGACCAAAAGAGATTGTGAACACGGCATCATTTACTAAAGTGACAAGGTTTGTAACCATTATTTTTATAGATTATAGGTCAGTTGTTAGCTGCCGATTGTAGGTATTGTAAACTTGTAGTAACACAAATAAACTGGCGCATTAATTCTAATCAGATCAGAAACAGCGGACAGATTCGCGTTTCGTTCTTTTTGTCCCTAAAATCCACCCGTAAACAACATGGCGGATCGTTATGTCGGCCTACATGAACGCGGCCCGCGGTAATGTACATTTTTTGAAGCTTTATCTAACTAAATAAAAATAAAACAAACGTTTTATGGGGATGATTGTGCTGCTATTTTGATGGACTTTACATACAAATAGAAACATTATATCCTATATTCACCATTTTTGTTCGGCGAAATGCTGCCAAATTCTACACACTGCACCTTTAAAGGTCTCTACAGACTTAGGACCTGATTTACTAAGATCCCAAATAACAAGCCCTAAATTGCGCTTGCAAACTAAAAAATTGCATATGCTAGTAGTGGCTGTGTTGTGGGTTGCATGTGCAATTGCAAAAGTGGTGAGGACTGTGTGCTACCGGCTGTCACCATGGAGAGTTTGGCAGAGCAGAGTGGCTGTAAATGAAACGTGAAGTTTGAAGCCATGGAGTTTGAGGCAAATAAACACACTGGTGAACCTAGCAGAGACATCTCAGCGTTGCCGGAGGAAACGCAATTTGGGAGGCCATCTGTGAAAAGCACACGGCTCCAGACTGGAATTGCTGATAGATGATGTGTCTCTACTATTTTTATTTCAGACCAGAGGTTGCAGTTACCTTTTTTGCTGTCATTTTGACAAACAAGGTTGTCACTTTTCTGTCATGCCATATTTTTATCAGTCATTTTTAATTTTCCTTTTCTGGTTCCAGTTAAATATAATCTAAATGACAGCATTCACATAGTTACACAGCTTCATCACCAATAACCTCTCATGTGAAGAGCAGTCTTACAGTTACGAACACACTGACTGAGCATTTATCTTTAACATCTTTTTCCGCACTGACAGCGGAGCATGTCTGAGTCAGAGAATGCAAAATAAGATTGCATTCAACCTCGTGTGGTTTTTCTGATTTATAAAGTTTCCTTTTGACCAGTCTGTCAGTTTTAATAGTAGCAAAAGAAGTGTAGTCGGTTGTGATTCAGTGCTTCAAATTTTACATAACTTTCAGTGCTGTTTGGCCTACATTTTAAAATGCAGGTGTTATCTCAACCAATTTGTTCATAAAACAAACCATTTTCTTAAACCTTTTATCATACAACTTATAAAAATCATGTCCAGGCTGTAAATCTGTGCGTAAAGTTAAGAAGTGTTGCGCAAGGTGCCAGTTTGCACCTGCCTTACAAATGTGCTAAATATAGACACAAAAACACAAACTGCAATCAGTTTCAGGGTTTGATAAATTTCTTTGCGTTCTGATAATCTGCATATATTCTGCATATTCATGAAGGCAAACATGCTAAGTGGATTGCACGTGCTATTTTGCTCATTTGACAGCCGCAGTCCTCTGTGCACCCGGTTAGCAGATCAGCTTCACGTGCGCTATCAAGTTTGCACGTGTTTTTATACACACAAACCTTTAGTAGATTAGGCCCTTAGTTGATCAAATTTGAGCCCTGACTCCAAAACTTTTGTTTGGTGTGCTTGTTTTGTACCAGACTAGAAATTCAGCAACTTTTTCTATTCACCCAACACATTGTGGAGGAAACAGCAGGACAAGAGCAGTGGCTGCGACCGTCTATTTCTCAATTCAAATTCAAATAGCTTTATTGGCATGAATGTATGACATTTTTTGCCAAAGCATGACATTTAAAACCAAAAAAAAATTATGTGTGTGTGTGTATAATACAGCCATGCTGTTTACAATGATACAAATTTAAACAAGTGTGATGTTAAAGATACAAAATTAGCAATAAAAGGTTTAGGATTATATATTAATGTAAAAAAAATCTGATAGGATAAAAATGAAGAGAAACAAATCAATGAGTGCGCTTTTTAAAAATGTTTTTGCCGCATGTCTGTGTGTATGTTTGTGTTTTGGACTTTTTTCCGTATGAGTCTGAATTTGTATTTGCATGTTTTCATGTATACAGTATAGGTGTGCTGTGGTTGTGTGTTTCTAGGTTTCAAGGTTTCACTGTTCACTGTGAAGATGTGGAGCTCTGTCTATACCTGTTGAGTGTCACAGTGGGGCAGTCTGTCCTCCTTTGGGAGCCAGCTCTTTTTGTGACGACCCATCTCTATAGTTAGTCTGTGGTCACTGAGTCTGTACCTCATCAGGACCTTTCTCAGTAAAGGATTTTTTATTACCGCCATCTCTTTCTCTTTTCTCTCTGCCCTACTTGCACTGACACCTTATTTGACAGGGAATGCTGGTCATGGGGCTAGGAAAAAGCGATTAGATTTTGGTTAGGATCCAAATCTGAAAGTGAGTAACTGGCCTGACAATGTAGGAAATTCCTCAGTCAAGGTTTCACTCTTGGAGCACTTCCAGTTTCATGTA
Organism: Cetoscarus ocellatus; assembly: GCA_037902135.1. Lineage (NCBI taxonomy): Eukaryota > Metazoa > Chordata > Actinopteri > Labriformes > Labridae > Cetoscarus > Cetoscarus ocellatus. Next base: position 639,550 of record JBAMNC010000208.1, read on the forward strand.
TTTTTGGGGTTTCTGGTGCCTCTATTTGACAAAGAATAGAAAGTGAAAAGAGTTACAAAAAGTGGAGTAAGAGGGGAAGACATGGGACAATGGGCAAAGCTAGAATCAGAACCATGCTGGTCATATTAAAATGGGGCACAATGGAAGCCTGCTCAGCTCTCTGTGATTGGTTTAGTTGTTTTTCTCTGTGTGAAATACTTCATATTGTACCTCTTATGTAAAACAGGTCAGTGAGCCTTTAAAGCCCAAAAATGTAAAACATGTGAACTCCACCCAGAAACATTCAAAGTGTGTAAACCTGCTGATGTACGCCATCTGATCTGAGCTCTTAACGACCGAGAGGAGAGCCACAGAACTGATGGACAGCATGTCAGCCACACGTGGCCCTCTCCAAGAAGCTAAAGGTGTGTGTTTGTATGTGTGTGTAACCGGCCTCGGTCACACTCCGTCACGCCTGTGCTCTCCACTGACCCCTGCTCGTCCTTCACGCTGGGGCCAGGAGCACCTCCATAATTGCGGCGGTAGTGGCGGCTTAAAACCGCCAAATCATAAAAAAAAAGCTGCGGCGGGCTGCAGTGAATTACGAGGAAATATGGCCTTCCTTTACAGCGGGGGCCGTGAATGAAGCCATAAAATTATGAGCAGTTTTTATGATGGCCCATTGAAGTAGGATGCTTGTATATTGATGGTTCACAGGCTGTATCCCTCTTCCCCCGTGCGGTGGAAGAGCTGACAAAGGGGCCCCTGTGTAACTATTTTTCATGCATTTAATATATTAATTATCCGGTAAATGTTCCCCAGGCAGTGCTTGGGATAGCAGAGAATGACAGCTTTTCGATGAAGCTCCCGGGCTGGCCCATCAGGCTGCAGTGTATTACGTGGGAAAGGTCATTGCGGGGTTAATGTAACTTTTTATTTGCTGATTTTTCATACACATGGAGGGTGGTGAGGAAGGGAAGCAAGGCTAGTTTAGAGAGGAAAAAAGGGAAGAGGAAGACAGAGAGAGATGGGGAGGGACAGAGGCAGAGGGGAGATAACGCCAGGGTTTTTATTATTGTGTTTGGGTTCAGACTTTTTTTCTTTCTGTCTTGGTCTGATACTGCAGCCCTCCACTCCCTCCTCACCGTCCCTCGCCTACATTGTGGCCATTCTACACAGGGGGAAAACTGATAGGTAAGCCTGCAGGGAAATAGATAAATAAATAAGGAGAAAAAAAAAGGCTCATAATACTTGGGCGCAACTTAGGCTGGTTTCACACTACAGAGGGTCTCAGCTGGACTAACATTAGGACCCACCAGGGCCTGCTTTCTGAGAAATTGGGACCCAAATTAAAAAAAGAGAGAACATTTTCCAATTATCCAACAGGGCCAAAAGGTTCCAAATTTGTGCAGGCACTCAGTAGCACAATAATAATAATAAATACCTTTATTCCAACAACAAAAAAAGTCATCACAAATGTTGGGCAGAAACCATATATCAACAGTGTTCATGACTTTTGTTTTTTTTTTCATAAATCTTTTTGGTCACCTGTTACCTCCATAAGTGGGTTTAATGAATTCTGAACAAATTTAAAAATATATATAAAATACACCCAACAGTGTTCATTTAAAAAAAAAAAAAAAAAGTCCTAAAAATGTATAGTTCTGGATATGCAAGGTTTCTTCCTGACAGCAATGGTTTACATCTTTCAACAGAATTTATGATGCCAACATTGATATTTTGATCTAAAAAGCAAAGAATTAAACTTGCAATTCAAGCAAATTAAGAGGGTCGTTTGTGCAGTTACATGTACTTGTGACTTTCCTACTTGACTTTCCATATTTCTAAATCCATTCAGCAATCCTTTATGAAAGACCTTTACAGAAACTGGTATAACGGATCATAACTACTAAAGTCTTGTCAATATTGAAACATTTACCTGTTATTTTAAATAATTAAATGTTGCCTTTTCTCATGTTGTAAAGCTTTTTGCCTCTGTACATAGAAATGTGAGGTCAATCAGGATGTCGTCTTCATTTATACATTTTAGGCATTTTACATTGACTGGCGGGCGCATATTTGTTGGGAGGAGTGCCACATGTGGCTACCAGTTGCCCATTCCTGCCTTCGGTTGAGCAAAAACTATGATTGAACACATAAACAAACAGTTTAAAACCACATCATCACAGAAGCACTGCGCTTAAAACCATCTTTCCATCACTTATCTGTACTGCGTATCCCAGCTGTCGTTGGAGAGGCAGGGCACAACCTGGCACATAGAGACAAACAACCATTCTCACACACATTCATTTTGGTCTGTGATACGAAATCAGAGAGTAGCTGTAAACTCAACAAAGAAATACCTTGTCTAACCAGGAGAGTTGATCCAGCAACCTTCTTGCAGTCAGGCCACAGCACTACCTGCTGCACCAGTATGCACTCCATCGAAAACATGTATTCAGAGAGGTCATACTGTGCTTTTTCTAGTTGTACATGCCCTTTAGTGAGCTTTACATGTTTCCTCAGCATGAAACAGCACCTCTTTGTGCAGGACAACGAAGTTCAGAGCATCTGGACAAAGCTATTAAGCTGTGTTTACACCAAAAGCAAATTTTTGATTGTCACGTGACAGAAATAAATAGAAAGTGAATGGGAAGATGCACAATATGCATTGACATTCACGGCAAGATTGCCATGAGGCAAGGATGTGCCTTGTCATTTAAGTGGCGCGGATTTCGCCTCTTTTGCCAAGTTGAAAATATCCAACTTCTGCGACAAGTTCTCCTAAAGCCGTGGTGCAACAGCCAGTGAACAGTGACAAGGATGACATCACAGACAGAGGAGGAAGTACACATCACTGCGTAACAGCATCTGAGCTCCTCTACATGATTTTTTAAGTGTTCAGCGACCAAACCCCAGAGAGAAGAAATGGGGAGAAAGTCACTGGAGGATTTTGAGAATCCGGCAAATTCAGCTCGTATTTACCTCTTTTCATGGGCTGTAGTGTGAATGAAGTTCGCAAACACAACAGAGAGCTGGCTACTGGTGTGTTTTTCTCATTTACTAGTCGTGATTTAATGTGTTTTTCACCAGACAAAATATGCTGAACCTCACAGAAGAACTACTGGAGCACCCATGATAGAAAGAATAGACCAGGGAGGGAGGAGGAGTGGGTCTCGGGCTGTACCGGGAGAAAAGTCGATCAAAAGTGGGGCAAGTGTGGCAAGAAGAGGGGCTATCACTCAGGCATCGGGGTGCAGCTCTCTATGAGCGGTTCCTAAGCATATGGATCATTAAATCGATGACTTTCCATTTTGGAATATCCACCATGGTTGATCATGGATCGAGAAGGCGGAAACACGTTATTATGGCTGGGAGACAAGGCCTAACCCCCTCTCTCCCTTTTGGGTCTGAAGGGGGAAACGTAGTTGTGCAGTGTGCAAATACTTCTTTTTGCATTCGGTGTGAACAAAGCTTAAAGGAAATCCAACATAGTGGTTTGACATAGAGGCAGCTGCCATACTTCCAGTGTATTACACCATGTTGTAACCTCTTTGAGAATTTCTATTTAATTGAATGGCTATAGTGTATTATCAAGTATTAAAAACAATCTGAAATTACTGCATCAAGATTTTTTGTCATCCATATAAGGACCAAACATGTTTTTAAAGTGGTTTTAATGTGGCCTACACTCAAACTGCTTCTGCCTTGGCCAGATCACTCTCTTGAAAGAGATCTTTAATCTAAATGGGATTTCCTGGTAAAATAAAGATAAAGTAATGACTAAATAAATATCTGTAAAAGCTGATGTGAGCAAGCAGACACAGAAGCATCATCAGGCTACATTCAACAAATTTTAAAACTCATGAAAATGGATGCACTGTAAACCAGAATTTGCCATCCTTTCATACGTGACATACCCCGTATTTCTCCCACTATTTTGTTTTTTTTTGCAGCAAAACAAACTCACACAATGACAACCAGCTGAGGACATGTACAGTCAAGATGCCATCGTATGATTTTCTTTCAGAATTATGGAACAAAGTCAAAAAAAAGATTCCTTTTAGATTGTTTCTAAATTAAAATTGGGTCAAACTGTTAATTTTACTGTGCTACTCTGACTATTGGTCCTCATCTGAGAGTTTCCAAGGCTGGTGTCCAGCATCAGGTGTGTGGTCTGGCTGAATTGTCCCTGTGTTTGTGGATTATGAATCTTATTAAAAAAAAAAAAACTGTTGAAACTATCCTTAAGTTCATGGTCTCCCATGTTGAAAACTGGCTTAGATTTGAAAATCCTCCAGCGTGTTCCCAGCCTCACTGATTATCTGCAATGATCCATACCCCACCTTCACATTCCATCCCAAATCAATTCTTGATCAATTTCATGCCAGAGAAAGAAATCATTCCTCCAAAATAGTGAACATATTCAGTTTGATCATTTGTGCTCTTCCAGTAGTAATTAAACTGCAGGGTGGAATAACTGAAAAGATTACTCTGCTGCAGCTTTACGCCAACCACTCCTTCCTTCAACAAACTTCTATTATGATGCCGGAGGAGTCTCTTTTAAACAAAAGGAAAGAAGAAGAAGGAAAAAAAAAATCTGCTCTTTCTCTTAATCACCATATGCACCTCTCTAATTCAGGTGCTGTGAAGTGCTGTCAAGAAACAATCGAGTGGAGAGTCGGCTGAAGTGATCAATTGTGCGCGCTCCCTAGGTGGGGCTCTCATTTTGCAGGCGCATTCCTCCAGCTGATTGAGTTAATTAGGCCGCCCACACATCCTGCTGATTGGATGTAAACATTAATATGCCAGAAAATGATTCTGTCGATGTTTACCGCGATGTTCAGAGCCACGCTAAATTGATCCTCTGTTGAAAAAAAAGAAAAGAAAAGAAGAAAAAGCAGATTTGATTTGATCCCAGTTGGACCAACAGAAACACACCATGCTCTCTTCTTCAGCCTTTTTTCCAAAAGCTGTTTTTCAAGTTGTTAGCTGCACTCAAGAGTGTTTCATTTGTGAGATCCTGGAATAAAAGAGATTTTACCCCAAAACATTCTCTTAACTTTCACGAAATTCTCTTGCAAAAGTTGATGTAAAACGGTCTTAAGAGAAGAAGACACACAAGATGATCAAGTTAAAAGTCAAACTACAAGCTGCTTGAAACATTCTGTAGAAATATTGGTCCATGTTGACATGATAGCATCACACAGTTGCGTCAGAATTTTCAGCTGCACATCGATGAGACTCTGTTTCATCAAATCCTAAACCTGCTCTATTGCATTGAGATTAGGGGCCTCATTTATAAAAGCTGTGTAGGAGACCGCGGACCCCCGGTTGAGGAACACTGCCCTACAACATTACATCAGCAGCATGAACTGTTGATCTAAGGCAGGATGGATCCATGCTTTCATGTTCACACCAAATTCTGACCCTACCATCTGAATGTGGCAGCAGAAATCAAGACTCATTCGACCAGGAAACATTTTTCCAGTCTTATATTGTCCAGTTTTGGTGTGAACTGTCTCATGTTCCTCGCTGACAGGAATGGCTCCTGGTGTGTATTCTGATGCTGTCCAACTGCTTTAGGATTGGAAGTGTTGTGTGTTCAGAAATGGTCCTCTGCATAACTTGGTTGTAACAAGTGGTTATATGGGTAACTGTTGCCTTCTCTAGCCTTTGTCCTCTGACCTCTGGCATCAACAAGGTAATTTCACTCAGAGAACTGCTGCTTGCTGTATGTACTCTCTTTTTCAGACCATGCTCTGTAAACCTTAGAGATGGTTGTATTTGAAAGCCCCTGTAGATCAGTAGGTTTTAGATCCTTCCACATTCTGATGATCAATTTGAACCTCAACAGGTCATCTTGACCATATCTACAGGCCTCAATGCACTGAGTTGCTGCCATGTAATTGGCTATTTGCATCTATGAGAAGCTGAATGAACGTGATAAAGGGGTTGGTGAGTGTTTATGCCACCTTGCCTCCACGGAAAAATTCTCAAGAACCAGAGTTCCTATATTTTCTCTTTCTTTTTTTTCTATCACACCCGGCAAAGTGGCACAGCATGTTATGCATGTACCTCACAGTTGCTGGTTCAAATCCCGAGTTGGTCAGGGCCTTTTACCTGGTGAAATGGTTTATTTTGACTGAGTTTTGGATTACCATGAATAACTATGAATCTACAGAGACCTACAACTGATAGATACATGTAACAGCTACAACTAAAGTGAAAGTCCACTTAAACGCGATATTTAAAAAGTTTGCAGTGACTTCAGTGCTATTATTTCTCATCTTGGTTGTAATTATAACTACTATTTTACCACTACTTGTTAAGCACACATTAATCTAAATCAGGTAGCTTTAGTGTAACAAGTAGTTTTGTTTCTCCTCTCTGGCCTCACTTTCCCACCGAGCCCTTGTGAATTCTTCCCTTGCCTTACGGAGTTGAAAAGCTGCTGCGGTGAAATACAGATCGAGGACGGCCTCCGCTCTGAGATGGTCTTTTATAAATCAGAGTGCGGAGTGAAGCCCCAGCTCGATATCTCATCATAGACGCTGCAGTGTTCAGAAAGTGGCCCGAGCAATGAGCCGGGGCTCAAATATCTCTGCCGAGGTGGACGTGCTTTGTGGGAGTGTGTGCACGCTGTTTCTATTGACCAGTGAATGCACCATTGTACACACTGATTTATGAATATGTGCTTTCAGGAGTCGTGCATGCTTTATGCATTCACAGTTTAGAGAGAAAACACGGTTCATTTATCAGAGGGGCTGGAGTGGAGCTGGGTGAACACAGATACACCTGCACACTACCTGCTGGTAATGCGTGTGGTACATAAGTGTGAGTTATATAATGTGTGCTTCACCCTGAGGACAGAAGAAGGTATTGAACAAAGCTTGAGTGACATCAGTCTTTTAATGCTGGGCTTTTTAGTCCAATCTGTGATGCCTGCCGTGTAGAAAATGCTGTTTCAAACTAACTTTAGATTATTTTTATAACAGACAAATATGTGGAGCAGAGGCAGAATTCAACCTCCTGACAAAAAACTACAGCACCTATCAGCGAAACTTCTAATTCTATATAACTGGGATCATCAATAAATTGAAAACAGACCACTTTTATTATAAAAGAAATCATTTCTGTCTGTTAATCTTCTTAACTGGGTCTTCATTGTTCTCCTTCTTTTTGACTGTGGGTGCAGGCTCTGGTGTCTTTACTACTGTTGAAAATGTAACATAAAGCATGAATTGTTTAACATTTTTTGTGCCATGCTTTTCTTTTGGTGTGGCACTCCATACATAATGACAACCATTCAAAGCAATATCTATATCTATCTATCTATCTATCTATCTATCTATCTATCTATCTATCTATCTATCTATCTATCTATCTATCTATCTGTCTATCAATATATATATAAATATAAACATAAATATAAATATGTATGTATGTATGTATGTATACACGCACACAAAAACACACACACACACACACATGTATATATATCTATATATCTATATATGTATCTATCTATCTATATCTATATCTATATCTATATCTATATACATATATATATATATATATATATATATATATATATATATATATATATATATATATATATATATATATATATATATATATATACACATATATATATATGTATACATGTATACGTATATATATATAACTATTTGCTATAAAAATTAACTTTTAGAATGGAGTGTGTATCTGACTTCTGCTGCTTCTGCAGACAGCCCCTTGTGGACCCTTCAGGAACTGCAGGCTTTATGCACTCCTGCATAGATTTAGTTTTTCAACAACTCATGGTCACAGCTTTGTCGGGAGCTGCTACTACGAGCTAGCCCCCATGACTAAAAATTTTGAAAACATTGTTTCTTCCGAGTTTGGCACAGTTTAGAGTTGTTAATCCTGATCTTGTTCCACCACTACGTTCACTTGAGTGAAGGGATATGAGCTGTAAAGAGCCAGCTATGTAACTGTGTGACATCACAGCAGCGTGACACAGTACAGCACTCTAAAGCAGAGTGCAGTTGTAAACAAAGAGCAGCAATGGAGCTCCCAGCATGGCTGTACTCTGTGGAGCATTGTTTCGTGTGGACAATCTTTATAACAACAGCAATGAACAAATAACTCTAAATCAACGGCTTATTTGAGCATGGCACTTTGGGAATTGATGATTTCTGTGATCACTCAATGGACTGTTGTGCCTTTAGCTCCACCATTTAGGGCCTGTCTTGTATGCTCCACTCTTCTTCAAATGGAATGCTAAAAAGTGGGATGGCACAGGTTGGTTATTTGGGTACATTTCCCTCTCATTTGACAGTTGAAAAACCTGTGATTGTATACCATACCACCCCCAAGATGAACTGTGAACCGGACTGTTTGGTGAAAATGCAGTATTATTGTAACCACTGTTCCACAAACATGTTCCATGATCTGTCATAACACTTAACTTTTGTTTCTTAAACCACTTCCTTGTGGTTATATGCCTCATGGCATGAAAAAATTCCAGACAGTGTGAGTTCAATGGTGGGTCAGTAAGGAAGGCTGGGGTAGTCTTTTTGTGCTAGTTTAGCTGTTAAAACCCTTACTAATGGTTTAGGTGCCTGTTTTGTTACAATATTTGGTGTCACAGTGTCCCTGCACCCTAAAAATGTGTCTAATTCATCTCTGTGCCAAAGTGGACCCTAGAGCAATTAAAAGGAAGGCCCTTGCAGTATTCTTGAGGTATCGCAATAACGAGAATGACCCTGAATGACAATTGGACAGACTACCAGAGACATAATGACCCTGACCCAGCACAAAGGCAAAAAAGTCATTTCACCTTAAATATAAAACTTCACTTAAATGTGTCTCTGTTCTGTAAAACACAGATGTCACGCATAGATCTGTCTATGGCTCACTTTGTTATCTGTGGTGACTCACCACTACCAAAGGACCTAGTTATCAATCAAAAAACAGATGTTTTATAGCAGGGGCATTTGGCAACTGCCCGATCTCACAATGTTAACAAACCCTTTAAAAGACATAGTGTCATCAAAATCTGTTCGAAACTTTTTGATTTATTAGTGAAAATGTGGCAGACTGCCTATCTTGCAATGTTAACAAATCCTTCATAAATTCCTGAATCTGAAGATTTGTATCAGCAATAAAAATAACTTCTTCCTTGTGCTATGACAAACATTCTCTGACAATTTCATCAAAATTGGTTCAGAACTTTTTAGGTTATCCTGTTCACAAACTTCACAAAACATAACCTCCTTGGTGTAGGTAACAAAATGTATTCAAGCATGTCCTCTCCAGGCTTCCTTCCTCAGAAAAGATTTTTTTATCATTCAGGTGTTTAACCAAGCCATGAGGGACACAGATTTTGAGATCCCAAATTGAAGAACACTGAGTATTTCTGGGATTATAAGTCTGACACCAACATGCAGCTTGTAACCACCTGAAGGGATTGTTTTTACTTTTAGGTTAAACCTGAGTCCACCTCCCTCCTCCACCTCTGGATCCACACAGCAGTTATGACTTCAGAGGGTAAGCGCTCAGGAGAAAGGGCTGGAAGTCCCAGCTGGGTGTTGTTATGGTCTGACGCTTCACCAGCAGCACCCCCATCTCAGTACCTCACCCATCCTCATCTCACCCCCTCCTGCAGTGCATCAAGCCCCATTAACCCCCCGTCCGCTGCTCTGCAGGCTCCCTGTGTGCTTAACACAGTGGCGTTAGCGTAAAAGATGTGGCTGCTGCTCCAGATGAGCTTTACACAGTTTAATAGAGGTCTTGGAGGGGTCCACATTAATATAGTGAGGCGGCTGAGAGGGGGCCATGACTTACACCTCCCACTTCTCTCTCCATCCCACCTCCTCTTCCCCATTTCTCTATCTTTATTTCCTCTTTTTTTTTTTTTTGAGAAGAGTCATTTGGCGACGTGATGACATGTCACACCGCTGGTACAATGTAAACTTTAACCCTGCAGCCGGGTTACAACCCCCCTCCCTCATCTGTGTGTGTTGACAGCAGTGGTCAAACAGCCACTGTGAGGTGACGACTTGTGCTACTTTAGCACCGTGCTGATGTGTTCAAGCTTCAAGGTGAGCGCAGCCTTTAGCACCTGGACCAAAGTGATGAGGAAGGGATTTTCTGACAGAGCCCTGTTTGGTTAGAGAACAGAACTGGAAAGTTATTTTGACTCAGGATCTGTTAGAAGTCTTTATGGATGCTCCTACTGTAGATCAATGTGTGATCATATTGCAGATATAAAGTGTACATGCACAGCAAAGCTCTGCTGCCAGTGTGTTTTAAACCACAAAATTAACAAAAGATGGAGTCCAAGGATTAAAGAAAGGTGGAAACCCATCATCACCTCCACCTGCCTTCATGGTTTCCCCTTGTTTAAATCGAGGATCCTATTTACAGAAGCCAATTCTAATGAAGATGTAATGTTGTATAAAACATTAATAAAACACAATACAATGGTTTGCAAATCCTTCTTGACATATTCAATTTAAATAAACTACAAAGACAAGATATCGGTCTTAGTAGTTCTAACTGATAAACTTAAATATTTGTTTGCAAATATTCACTCATTCTACGCAGGACATGACATTTATGATTTCCTAAAATAATTCAAAATGTGGACTGGTTAGACTAGAGCAAACTTTTCAACTTTGTGTCAGTCCATCTCAGATGAGCTCGGGCCCAGAGAATCATTTCAGGATGTTGTTGTTGTATGATTTGGCTTTGCATGGTGGAGTTTTGACTTGCGCTTGTAGATGTAATGACGAACTTTATTAACTGAAAATGGTTTTCCAAGTGTTCCTGAGCCCACATGGTAATAAAGATAAATAAATCTTTGCTTGTGAGCAACTGAGTCTTTTTGGGACGCTCATTTTATACCCAATCATAACACTCATCTGTTTTCAGTTAATCTGTTCACATGTAGAATGTCCCAAACAGGAATTTTTTTTCTCAACTTTCCCAGTCTTTTGTTGCTTCTGTCTCATCCTGTTTGGTACACGTCACAGGCATCAAGTTGTAAATGATAAAATATTTGCATAAAACCAATGAAGTTTATCAGTTGAACATTAAATATCTTGTCTTTGTTGTGAATTAAATTGAATAAAGGTCAAACACAATTTGCAAATCATTGACTTCTATTTTTACCTCCACCAAGCAGGTTATGTTTTCGCCAGGGTCTGTTTGTGTGTTTGTTTGTTTGTGTGTTTGTTTGTCTGTTAGCAAGATAACACAAAAACTACTGGATGGATTTACATGAAAATTTTACCCGAGGTGTGGTTTGGTACAAGGAAGAAGCCATTACATTTTGATGGTGAGCCGCATATTTGTCTGGATGCATAATTTCTCAAAATGTGCAAATCCCATAACTTAACATTGGGCCGAATTTAAAAAATCATCTCTCTGACATCACTTGATGGATTTGCTTGAAAATGTTCACAATAATATATGTAATATAAATCTATCATCACGGTAAATTTCATCTGGATCCGATCCAGACTGATGTCACAATAAAACATCGCAGTTTATAATGGTAATTCCCATTAATTCTCCTTGGCTGCTCTGAGGGTTCCGCCCCCTTTACGTCATTATGGGAATCGTAGTTTATTTTTAAACTTACGTCAACGTTTTTCAAGCCTATGTCACTACATTACCCAGCTTCCCTTGCAATGCCAGTGGAGGACTTCTCCACGTACCATTAACAACAACAGCGGTTTATTTGATAAAGCTGCATTTCTGCTCCTGTCAAAAAAGCAGAGACATAAAAAGCAAGTGGATTTAGACTCTTGAGCTATCCATGGGTGTTTAAACAGGATACCCCAATGGGCTTACTCCAACTTATGTTGCTTGAGCTGTTAGTTTGAGGCTGGAGATGTCCCATGTTTTGGAATTTTCTTCCATTTACTGGAAGAGGAGGTGGCAGCATAACATTAACAGACTGAATCTGCCCCCCCACAACAGCCCTTGCCTGCAGTCTGAGGGCACCGAGAGCTCAACTACCGTAACACAGGCAGCAGAAGCGCAAGCCAACATAACGGAAGCTGCTAGTACTAAGAGAGTGACATAACTGCACGGAAATTTGATGTTGACTTTACTGACAACAAAATGAATCATCACTCATCTGCTCATCTTGGCCAGGACACTCTTGTAAATGAGATTCTTAATCTCCATGCTTTTTCCTGGTTAAGTAAGTAATCACACAGAAAGACAGTAAAAAAAACATTTTCTATAAAAGAGACTGTGTACCAATGTGGACTAAATTCTGGATTTTGAGGCATAGATATTATTCTGTCCCTCATATAAGTTCAGGCATATTGTTTACATTTTGTTGGCTGTATATTAAGTTTTTTGTTCATTTGTTCTTTGGTTATTTTGAGAATGTGCCTTTCATAGGAATGGGTTTGATTTCATGTTGCTTAACGGCAACACTGCCACCTGCTGGCCGTGTGGTGTAAATAGCAGCCTATTTTATCGAAGCTGTAAGTTTTCTGTACAATTGACACACTTAAGAGTCTTACTAAGCGAAGTGGACTATTTCTTGTCTGTTGATGGATATATTCTACCTCTTATTCAGCAGAGGCTACCTGTTAGCTCAATGTCATTGCGGTAAGCACTGGCTGCGTTTAGCATGTAGCATTGCCTGTTGATTTGTGTACATGCTATGTCTTCTCTAATGCTAAGATTGTAAATCTGAATCCATTGTTAACGAATGCAATCTTTATGGACTTGTATAGAGACTGAATGTTTTTATTCTCTCTCTCTGTATTACAGTTTTACAAAAGAAAAGGAAAATGTGGTATGTCAGTAAACACTGCAAAAACAGACACGCCTCCGGAGTTCTTACTGAGGCCATATGTGTTTAGCTCGCTGCATAGGCTGAATTAGTACATTTAGCTGAGGGCAGAAGATATACTTCTAAAAAAAAGTCTCAAAACGTTAATTTGGACAATTATTTCACCCCTTTAGTAATGCTCATTGGTATTGTATTTAATATCAGTGGAAAGCCTGGTTAGTCACCTTTACAATGAGGAAAACTTATAAGGATTGTGCATCTGTGGAATGAGCAGCATAATTAAACATGAGTGCCCCTGAAAAACTGTGCCAAAAGAAAGCCTTCAGCTCCTCTGTGAAGTGAAGGTGAGGAACAAGTCTTCTTGAGGTGTTGTCCTCCTGGATGCCCACTTGTCTGTCTGTCTTCACCAGTCTCATGGAACTTGGTCCTTAATTTGGAAATAGTACCAGGGCTGACACCAAATAATGCTGCCACTCTGCGTACCAGAACACCAGCTTCCAGTAGCAGGGGATTTTAGCAAATATTTTTGTGGTGTTACCCACAGGTTTAGCTGTGTTGCTTATTCCATGAATATATGATCCTTACAAGTTGTACCTCAATGTAAAGGTGAGTAATTAGGTTTTCCAAGGATGTAAAAAGAAAGTTGTCCTTATGATGTTGTTATTGTATTTACATTGTGTAGTTTAATCACTATTTAAATGCAAATGGATGCATTAAAACACAGAAAATCTTGTTGCAGTCCTCACTATCTGTTTTGTAAAAATAGTAAAGACAGATAGATGGCCAACACCTGAAGTTTCTGCATTTCACTGTAACTTAAGTATTAAGATGGTGTTATGCTGTGGGATGATCTTGTAAGTAAAAAAAAGGTTTGACTGAAACCTTTAGACTTTGGTATCTGCCTACAAGAGTGTGCTTTAAACGTAAAGTTTATGATTTTTGTAAGAATCAGGAGATAAGCAAATCTCTGTGGCTTGCAGAATTGGATCTCTAATGAGTTGGACACTAGAATGATGTCTGATGATGTTCACAATTTCAAAATGTATGTTTTGGGAATGGGGGAATTTTTGTTGTCTATTAGTTTGCTTTTATATTTTTGTTTGATTGTTGTGAACTAGTCATTTGAGTGTTGCTGTTTTTAATATTTGTTTTTACTCTCTGGTTGCTCTTTTAGTGTTCAGTCCAGTCTGATTTCTTTACCGTAAGAATTTTTATTTTTTACTTTCTGGACTCCTTCATAATGCTGACCCTCTCACCTTATCACCTGTCGTCTGTGCCCGCCGTCTCCCCTTGTATTTCAATCTCCACCTCTCTTTCTTCCTGCTCTCGCTCTCCATCTCACTCCCTTTGTAGCTATACCACCTTCTCCCTCCCTCCCACCCTCTCCTCTGCTCCCCCCACCCCACTACACCCTCCCCTCCCTACTACCTCCCCCGCCCCCCCTCCTCCCCTGTTTCCCTTCCTGCACAGCCGTCACTCTGAATTATTTTCAATGAGCTCCTTTATAGCGGGCGCCAGATCTCAGCTCCAACTCATCACTGAGCACCGGGCTGGGGGGACGCGCTCTGCATTTCGATCAGCTCTGAGCCTCCACTTTGCTATTAACCCCTTTCACACTAAACCCCACCACCACCGTGCCGCCCCCCTCCCACCTCCTACCTCCGTCCCCCCGTTCCTACACCTTAGCTCACTCTATTTCTCCCCGTGTTTATGCCCTCACCTCTCTGCCTCCATCTTTAGAATGATTTTTCTTTTTCCCCGCAATTTTCTCCAAAGTCTGTCTCCTAACCATTGGCCCGGTCTACTTTCTCTACACACGCCTGTCTCTTAATCTGAAAACTTTATGAACATGTTGTTGCTTAAGAGTCATTACAAAAGTGATTTTGATTTCTGGTTTCATTCAAGTATTCACTTTGATAATGTAATGTTCAATCATCTTGTGACAGCAGTTGTAAACACACACAAAAAAAGTCTTAATTTGCGAAGTGTTCAGTGAACTACTGGTCTTTGTGGCATAGATTCAACACAATACTTAAACCATTCCTCATTACAGCTCTATTGGATTAAGATCTGGAGACTTTGGAGGCCACTGGAGTGCAGTGAACTCATTGTCATGTTCAAGAAACCAGTTTGAGATGATTTGAGCTTTGAGACATTGAGTGTTACCTAGCTGGAAGAAGATTGATACACTGTGGTCATAAAGCAAGGATCATTAACTGCATTTGTAGGGGAGCCATTCTTTTAAGCTTGATAAACACTGTGTTGGCTGGAGTTTGAAATAACTGAAAGTGACCAGAATGTTTTGGTCTGAAAATGTTAGATGGTGAATGGACTTGGGCTTATATAACGCTTTTCCAGTCTCTTTGACCACTCAAAGCAGCTTTACACTGCAGGTGCCCTTCCATAACCATTTACACGCAACTGACACAGCCTTCACTTGCACTTAAGTGGACACATGGCCATGTGACAGCTGGAGCTGGGCTCGAACCTGCAACCTTCAGATTACTGACAGAGCACACTGTCAGACTGCCCCACCGACACCCTTTTTGATATTTCTATTTTTTTTTTCTAAATGTATGTAATTAGGAACCCTGAAAGGTGAGATCAGTTCCTATTATCAACACGACATATTTTGCTACTTTTTCCTGGGGTTATAATGTGGTCAATCACTATGAAAGTAAAATACACATACATAAGTCAGACCTGATTTATTTGTTGTAGTCTTGGCTTTTTTTTCTGTTTTTAGTACCTTAAAACTAAGACATCATTTAACTAAATTTTCTATTTATTTAATAGGACTATTGTACATCATTGAACATCAGTATATGATATAGATGTAAATACACCAGATTTAGCATAACACCTAAATTGCATCTGTAGTATCTTAGCAGGTTTTATACAACATCAATACATGTTAAATACATGTTAAACTTAATACCAGCTAAGCATGCACCCCACAGTAAAAACAAATAGACAGAGATAATAAAAGAAATATATGATTTCCTTCTGACCTTTTCTGATATAAACAATGTTTCAGGGATTGGATGAGAAGCTGAGGGGGCCTGATGTGGCCAGGGGCTCTCCGGTGATGATCACTGTCATAAAGGGATGGGCATGGTCAGCAACAATTCTCAGAGAGGGGGGGTGTTCAAAACATGCTCAGTTTGTACCAAAGGGGCCAAAATGTGCCAAAAAAATAAAGGACCACATTCTGTAAACTCTTGAAATGGTAGTGCACGAAAATCATAGTAGATCATAGATCTTTCACCTTATACTTAATATTCAAATATCCATTCTAGCACGGGGGTGAAATTCTGTACTCAAACAGTAAAACACACTCGTATGGAATTTATACCTCAGGAAAATGGAGGACAGGCAAAGCCACTCTCTGGAAGCACTTTGGGCTCCACAGCGCTGAAGGCAAAACCAGAAAAAAACAAGCAGGCTGTGTGTCAACCATGACAACAACCATGTCACGTTCAAAGTCACTTAAATCTCCTTCCCTCTCTGTTCGGATGCTCAGTTTGAACTTCAGCTGGCTGTCCTGAATGTGTCTACAAAGCTACATGCATGAAGTTGCTGCCATGTTATTGGCTGATTTGTTGTTTGTCTGAATAAACAGTTAAACAGGTGTACCTAATGAAGTGACTAGCAAGATTATATTATTTACACCTTATTCTTAAATGACATGTGCATTTTGGTTGTATGTTAGAGGTCTTGAGACATTAACACATTATCATGAGAAAGAGCTTTTTGGTTCAGATGAAGGACCAAATGTCATTCTGTCAAACTGCTGCTGTGTGCTGGCAAAACTGGAGAAAGTACCAAAACTCTAAGAAGGTTTGGATACAACAGTCCACTTTGAGTAAATCCTCAACACTGCTTCTGAATTTGTTTTACAGAAATGTGTGCCTGCATGCTGCTTTACTTGCCCCTGCTTGAACAAATTCAAAGACACGTAAGAAAACTTGAATCTGAGGATGTTTTGACACCATTTCCATCTCAGCCTCACATCATTTCCATCCTGCTCCCTCCTCCGTCTGCAATCTCTGCTCCCATTCCGCCTGCTGAGGGAGAAACCTGTCCTTACACATCCTCCATCAGAGCTGTAAACACACTGCTGTTTCCTGTCTGATGATGTTCGACAGAGCTGGGGATACATATCACTCACATATCACTGAGACTCTGTCCAACATCATGATTCAAAGAAGATTTGATAATTAATGGGTCAAGGATGAAAATGGAACTTCATTTGGCATCAGATGATTTTTTTTTTTTATGTTGATACGTTTTTAGACATAAATGTTAAAAATTCGTATTCACACAAATGTAAGTTTTTTAAGTCCCATCAACGCATACATGTGTTTTTAAATACTGTGGTCAATTAGACCTGGAGAGGCTGAAAACTGGTGGGGCTATGGAGAGAGTCTACGATTTCATACAATTTAAGGGCCACTTTAAGGCACCAATTCTGAGAAAAGATCTAATCAAGATGGGAATGTCCAGGGCCTTTAAGGTTTTCTTAAAAAATATATTTTTGAGATTTCATTATTTTGGGGCACTGCCAAAAATTTGGGGCCACATAAAAAGATATTAAATTGGGCCCTGTCCCAATGCAGGTATGCACAGTTGCTCAAACTAAGCATCTGTTAAGCAAAGCGATATATTAGAATATGTTTACATTTCTTGAATGGACCACTACCAATTATTACGGCCAAGTTATTCTGTTTAAAGAGACAAGTAAGCTTTAAACGGAGGAGAAAGTGCTCTTCAGATGAAATTACAGAATTAATGATAGTTAAAACAATACACTTTAACGAACTTTCTGTCATTTGGATTTTTTTTTTTTAGCATTTAATATGTTTTTTAATAATTGTATAATTAGTCCTCCTGAAAAGTCTCTCAATGGTATAAAAGATTCAAAATTTGGGCTGATTATACATTTGTCTTGCTTTATAATACTGTATGTATTTTTTATAAAGACCTAAATATTTTTACCCACTTTTTGGTGCAACAAAATTTCAAAACTGAAACTAATATTCTCTAATAAATATTCAAAATGGTCTCTATTTTGTGTAACTTCTATTTAATGGCAGTTACCTAATACAGCAGATGCCAGAGTACTATATTTATTCACAAATGAAAACAAGACAACAATGGGTTTTGTACGAGAACAGAAAAGAGATTTTTAAGGACCTAAAAGTTATTTACCTGAGATCTGAAAAAATACTCCTACTATAATATTTTTCGTGGCCCCTGTCAGTCATGGGCCCTTAGAAACTTCTTTACTTTCCCCCCATTATCCTGAACCTACATTCATCAGATAAATAATAGTGGATAGAGTCAGAAAAGTTGTGAAAAAGGGAGTGGGGAATGACTTTTGAAAGGATTCACAGGCCAAATCCAAACACAGGTAGCCCATCGTGAGGACAACAACCTCTGCACATGTGGTGAACAGGCGTCATCAGCTGCTGCTGTCCCTGCTGCCATACACTAGAAGAGTTTTCTATTTTGTTCTATTTTTGATGACTGTTTTGGGTAAGTTCACAATCACTAATGTCTAGTTTTTACATACAGACAACCTATGATAGCCCCACAGGGTCCCTTCGCCATGTGGGCCCAGTCTACATGGTCAGTTCAGTCATGTGGTCAACAACTCTGCATTTATTCTGACCTCAACATTCAAGCGAATAGGGTTTAACTGACAATGAAACGATGATATGATGTCACACTGGTAGGTCTATTCAGGGGTCTGGGGCAATGGGAAGTTTTAGGCAGCTGCTGCAAAAAGGGAGAAGAGGGAGAGGGCTTAGTGCTGCAGACTTTTTGTTTTGTTCATAGAAGTGCTTTTTTACACATGACATGTCAAACACACACAAGAGTATAAAACTAAAATAAAGCAGAACACAAGCTTTGTCAGACTTTTCATTATAAATTTCAAAACAGCTTTCAATATTTCATTACCATGTTCTGGGGAATAAATATCACACAGAAGCAGTTAGTGTTAGTGAGGATGTCTGAATTCAATCACAGCAGCAGCCAGAGTTCTCAGTTTTCTCAACTTGTACTCTATTAAAGGAATCACATTTGTCTCACTTCAATTCACATTGCTGATGTGCTTATTGGCTGAAGATTCAGGCTCTGTTTGTAAAGGGCCCCATAATTCACTTTTTATGATTTTAGTACATAAAGATATGTCCATGGCCTGTCTACAAACTCACATGGCAAAAAAATCCGTCAACTCCCTATAAAGTTGCCTTTTAAAAAAAACCCTAATGATGCCATGTAGGGAGATGCCACCTGCCCTGGACTACAGAGACACCCCCTCAGCCAAGTGTTTGATCAGTTCACAGCAGACTCAAGTGGAAGCGACATGTTCAGGCATGTCTGTTCAGCTGCAGTAAACATTAGAGCACAAACTTGAAAAGCCAAAGCCACAACTACTTCCCCACATTGAGTGTAGTCAAACGGTTGATGAGGATTTTCATTAATACAGTCTGTTCTGAGCAGGGCTTAAAGAGAGGGGTTTAGATGAATGCCAATATCAAATACCTGAAAGGGTTTTTAGGCAAGAAACTTCCAAGATATGTTCTGGGGACATCTAGGACCAGCGTAAACTTGTTAAAAAGGAGGAATATCTAGGACCAATGAGGTGTAAAACTCTACATGCCACACTTTGGCCTTACCTAGTAGGCAAAACTTAAGATACATCCAAATTTTAGCTTTTATCACTTGCAAAATAAAATTGAATGTTTTACACC
The DNA here is from genome assembly GCA_037902135.1 of Cetoscarus ocellatus. Taxonomy (NCBI): domain Eukaryota; kingdom Metazoa; phylum Chordata; class Actinopteri; order Labriformes; family Labridae; genus Cetoscarus; species Cetoscarus ocellatus. The sequence continues at coordinate 659,116 of JBAMNC010000208.1, forward strand.
AGAAAACCTAAAGATCAAACAAATTGTTATTTTCATGTACTGTACATTACAATGGAAACTCTCCTGCTATGGGACTTGGATGCTAAGGAAAGTCCAGCGAGAGCGACTGGCTCTTAACTGGACTCTGATAGAACTGGTGTTAATCGCTCCGTCTGTCATCCGGCTGCTCCGAGGCAAGATTAAAGTGCGGAGTAACAGCAAAGTCAGGAAAAGCCCTAAAAAGACTCTCTGTCTCACTCTGGCCGACAGCTCCGAGGTACGCGCCGACCACGAGGCGTATCCGTTATCACAGAAATTTATCTTCAAGACTTCTCAATTAGTAAACGGCGGCAATGACCCGTCAATGGTTTCGCTTCACTCTGCGCCCATCTGGAGCTGTAGCCTATAGGAATGTAGGACAGGCAGGAGATATCTTTCCAGCAGCGACTATTGTTAAGAATAACGTCTGTTGCCTGCAGGAATGATTTGTCATCACGGCCGGGTTCAGGTTTGGTGGCTGTCACTCCCGTTTGGAGTTGGAGAAGCCTGTTTGTTTGAAGATCACTTGACTGTGCTGAATCAATTAAGTCATCCATGGCTAATCCAGGAAGAGTGTGAGGAATTGATTTGGGGACGCAGCCAAGTGACGGCTCTGACAGCGGCATTGTTTATCCTATATGTGCTGAGCCTTGATGTGCTGAGTATGATATAGTTCTGAGTTAAAGCGGGACCACTGAAGGGAGGGGAAAAAAGTAGGGATGAGGGAAAGAGATCAGACAGAAGAAAAGTTTGAATAGTGGAGGACCATTAAACTTACCTTCTCTGACATTTAACCTTTACAGAGGCTCAAAGTTGATCTGAAAAATATTTTGTCATACATTTGATAAAGAATTTCTTAAAACTAAGTATTTCTGAAGTTGAAATGATCACATTTTTACTTTGATCTGATCAAACTATTTTTTTTGCAAAGCAGGAGCTTAAATGAGTCATTCCCTAACAATAGTCATAATTCTCATATTCTCACTTAGATGTTCTCCAAGAATATGATTAAACCGTGACCTCCAAGTGTTAATCATAATCTAAACCTGGATGATAAAGTTGATGGCTTAGATTCAGAAGTATGATGGTGACAGTCCAAATACATCAACCAGCTTGAAAAGATTTGCTGCTCTGAAAATGTTTAAGTGTAATGGTGTTTTCAGGAGTGGGACAGGACAATTTTGTCTTAAATCAGACGTTCATAATCTACATAATCATAACAACTCTTGAATGAAATGTCATATATTTCAAAGGCACCCTTGACAAAGCCGGAGGGCACCACAGGGTGCATGCCTCAACACCTTTGATGAGAAAGACTGGTCTGTATAATAAGTTGTAAACACACATCTACTTTATTAAGATGTGTCTAAAAGATTAATATTTATTAAGACTTCCATTCACGCAATACATTGTAATCAATTTTACATACTGTAAACACTATTGTTATTTATTATTACAAGATTATAAGTCACTATATATGACCATAAGATGGTCTTAGTAAAGTGAAAAAAGAAATAAGATTCACTAAAATGCAAGAAAAGCAAACAAAATTCTGTAAACTGTATTTTCTACATGTAATTGTTTTTTAATGATTAACATTTCAAACCCTTAGTGGCTGAATTTTAAGACGATATCTTACAGGTCAAATTGACTCTTAAAAAAAAAAGAAAAAATGATGTGCGACTTCAGTTGTTTAGAGTTGGCAGTCTCTGTTGTTGTATTTTGAGCTTCATAATGGGCCATGCAGTTTTAGTGGGAGACAGGTCTGGACTGCAGGCAGGCTAGTGTAGCACCAATACTCTTTTTCTATGAAGCCACGATGCTGTAACTCCCGCAGAGTGTGACTTGGCTTAGTTGTGCAGAAATAACCAAAGCCATCCCTGAAAAAGACGCCACTTGGATGGCAGCATATTACAAGTTACCCATGCACAGGCACTAGCATGTCCCCATATCATCACAGATGCTGGCATATAAACTTTAGGCTAATAAAAACCTGAATGGTCCTTTTTCTCTTTTGGCGAAATGACTTCCAAAACAATGTGTCCTTATTAGACCCCAGCATCCTTTTTTAATTTGCGTCAGTCCATCTCAAACTGTGTTTACTACCAATTGTTTTCTGAAGTGTTCCTAAACCAACATGGTAATACCTTCACAGAATGTTTTTTTTTATGCAGTGTCTCCCGAGAGATTGGAGGTCAAAGGCATTCAGTTTTGGTTTTTCCATCCTGCCACATACAAGCAGAGAGTTCTCCAGATATTATGGACTGTAGATGTTGAAATCCCTGCGACTATAAGTTGAGAAATGTCTTAAAGTTTTGGACTATTTGTTCACAAAGTGCTGAACCTCGACCCATCTTTGTTTGTGAATGACTGAGCCTTTCGGCTTCCTTTTATTCCCAGTCATGACACCATTAAAGGGAGTTCAGTTACACATAACAAAAAAGGGCTAGTGCAGCAGGTCTCTTCACAAACACACTGCTACAATCTTGATATAATTTTTTATGTCACTTGAGCAACTTGTAAAGGCCACATTTTTGTAGGCAAAGCAGCCTGCAGCAAGGTGCAGATCCTGTCTGATGCACGATTGTTTATGGTTTCTATGTAGCGCACTGAGCTTTACTGTAAACGACCCAACATTTAAGACCCTAATCAGGGTATCAGCCAGAATATCAGATATACACAGACATATTTTCCAGAAAATCTGAGCCTTTATGTAAATATGCACTTTTTTTCTTGAAATTTCACGTTTTGGTGCCATCAGCTCTGCCCTCCTCTGACAGACTCTCCCTTTTTTTTAAGATTTTCAGTGTAAATATTTGATAAGAGCAAACATTCCAGCCTTTGTCAGATTTCTCAATCAATACCTCAAGTCCCTGTGGAACTTTGTTATCCTATCATACACTCGTCCAAAGCGTGCCGTGCTCTACAGCCTCTCTTTGTCATGGGGGGCCGATCAGAGCTGAGGGCCACTCTGCTCGGCTCCTCTTCACATGGAGGACCATCACTCCACACGCAGATTACTGTAATTGTTCCAACTTTGCTCTGTACCAGATCGAGCAGCATGCCAGTCAATGAGAGCACTCTGCAGTGGAGGACTCAGCCATTAGCACGCTTCAAATTGATTTCTGTCAGTGAGCACTCGGCAATTTCACCGCTGCACCTTGTCCTCGCTCATATTTGGGTTGATGTTTGGCTTTGTTGTCACTGATAACGTGTCAAAGAATGCAGAATAATTGTAAGAATTGGAAATAAGTGTTAAATTTGAGACACTTTCAGACTTTAAAGTACCAAACTCTACACTTTAAGGGAAAATAGTTAAATGAAAGCCTGTGCCGAAGATAACCACACATAAGGGTACAACAAAATAATAGAAAAAAGAACAATAAACAGTATTTGAATATCCCTGACTTTCTACTATGCTGTTGCAAAACTTGTGTGGAGCATGAGGCATAACCCTTTGTTTGGTTTGGTCCAAGTAAAGACACTAGTAAAGACAAAAACTGTAGATCTTTTGATACAGGGCTGTAGAGAAACACAAATAATAAATTGCTGTCTTTTGAATAATGAAGACAGAAGGGTGTTTTATTTTGAAAAGGATGACCGGATCGTCGCATGTCCGGCCGTGTAGCTTAACCCTTGCAACTTCAAGCAATTTTCTGCCTTTTTTGGTCCACATGGACTTTTTATGATAATGCTTGTAAAACATCAGCCCTGTCAAGCACAATCAAGCTAAAGGCATCTTTTTTTCAGGATAATCTGGGCTATCAGAATATTTATGCTGTGCTGATGTCAGATTTATGTACTGAAAATTGTATGACCAAAGAGAAAAAACCCCCAAATCAAAATAGAATTTAAATCTTTCCAAACTTTATGCAAATCACATAAGTATTAATTTAGAATCTCTTCACATCTGAATATATTTTTTCAAGCTTTGGTGATTATTGGAAATAAAAGTAGGCAATGGACTAATAGCAAAAACTATTTACATATTTACAATAATTCCTACAGATATTTTTTGCCTCATAGATGTATTAGTGCCAATCTTCAATGCAATTTCTGTCTCTAGCTAATCAAAAGGTGTTATAGCGTTACTCACACTTCCTTTTTAACTATTTTGGGAATTGACCGGAAACTATATTTCCTCTTTTGAACTTTGTCTGCTTCTGATGGGTGCTATTGGCAAGAGGGGGAAGAGAAGAAGAAAACAGACGCATCCGATCAATCCATTAGACTGACAGGAACCTGTCGCTTTGTCTAAGGCCCAAAGTAGAGGTTTAATAACATTACTGCAGCATTTTTATCCAAGAAAATTAGTGAAAAAACACATAGTATGGCTTTTTGGGTGTAGATCCAAGGGTACAACCTTTCTGAATTAAAACACTTTTCTTTAAGGCCGAATTAAAAACTTTTTGGTTGGGAAATATTGGAGCTGAACCAATTTTTATCTGATAAAAGTGTGATCTTCCAAACACATTTGTCCCGATGAAGATCTGTTAAACAGTTCCAGAGATACAAGTTAACAAGTGGTACCACTTGGGGGTGCTGGCAAGCCCATGGAGTTGGATGGGTTAACAGCACAGACTACACACACAGGCCTTATGCCTCTGTCACCTCTTTGATGAAGGTAAAAGTACAAGTTAAGATCAGCTCCTGAAAAGACCTAATGCCAATGCACTCTTCCACCTGTGCTTTGGACCTAGCTGTAAATCTATCTGTCTACACAATGTGTGTAACATGAGCGCGATCAACCTCCTGATGTGGTAAGATTCATTTCAGAAGTATGAAGTAATGAAATACCCATCAATAAACAACAAAAGTATAAGATAAGCTCAGACTGATGGATGGAACACACGCTGTCAGCATTGTGTGTACAATATTTCCATTCTTAAAAGGTGTAGCAGTTTGTTCAGTTTCCGTGTCAACAGGTGCCTTTTTTCTATCTTAACCAGCTGATAAATGTCTCTTTATTTGGGGATTAGACACAAACCTGTGGCTCTTTCTTATCCCCCATCATGGTGAGTTATACTCTGAACAACATGTATTTGTCGTTGCTTCCTACCCCGGCTCCCCCACGCATAGGGCGGTCCATGACTATATTACATTGTATAAAACAGGGACGTGGTTTGAAGAAAAGTTTGGAGACCACTGCATTAGACGGCCTTGCAGGCAGTCAGAAGGTTTGTCTCAGCAGGCAGCATGTTCATTTTTTAATGTTAGATTGAAAAAAAAGGGATTTAAGTGACTTTGAACATGGCGTGGGCAAACTGGTTGAAATATTTTAGATGATCTACTGGGATTTTTACACACAACCATCTACAGGGTTTACAGAGAAGGGTCCAAAAAAGAAATATCCAGTAAACGTCCAAAATGCCGTACTGAGGCAAGTGCACTCCAGTTCTCAATCAAATAAAGCACCTTTGGGATGGGATGGACAAGAGATTGTCGTCATAGATGTGCAGCCAACAAATCTTCAGGTGGTCAGTATGGACCAACATCTATGAGGAATGTTTCCTGAACCTTTTTGAGTCCTTGCCAAAGCAAAAACAGGTCAAACTTGGTACTAGCAAGGTGTAGCTAGTTTAAAGGGCTGGTGATTGTATAACTTGGACGGACTTATGTAAACACGCTGACGTTTTGCCCCATGTTACCCCTAAATGTAAGAAGGAGAGGTCTATATTAATGACGTTACAAGTCCTATTTTAATAGTGTGAAGCATGTTGCACTAAAGCCTGTGGCATGCAGCATCTTGAGACATGTTAGTCTATATTTTCTGAACCAGGTGCAAAGCAGGGTACAGAGTGCAAAAGGGTGCCTTTTGCATCTGGATTATCAGCCATTCAATGTGCCTGACATTAATCTTATGAGAATAGCATTAAGCAATATTCAGTAAAGTTACAGTATCAAGTAAAAATGTGTACTTAAACGAAAAATGTACACACAAGTTGGTTATTCAATACAACATAAAAACCACTGAATGATGTGTGTGTTCATGATGGTGGGCGTAGGAGCTCTCTGTTCATCTGAGGTAAAGGATGGCAACAATTTCAAAGAGTGAAAAATGGGCACTACTGCTGCAGAAATACACTCCAAAATTACTACTGTACAATGGAGGAAATTGTAGTTTAGACAAAGCCGGAGAAAAGTGAGCATTCTGTCAATAAAGGGAGTGGTAATTACAGCAGAAAGAGGCAACTATCGCATCTAATCCTCCATCTCAAATCCACTGCCCAAATCCCACTCCATCACAGACACAGACGCACTCAAAGACACACACACACAGGAGTAAACACAATGCTCCTCTCCCTGTAATAACAGTTTACGGAGCAACATTGTACAGCCACATAATAGCCATGTTTTAATTTGCTCTAACAACTCTAATTATGCCTCGTATTGATCCCAGCCCACATTTTAATAGGAGCAGCCACGCCTCTTGTATTACCAGCCATTGAAGGTGTTGAATGGTGAACATTTGAAGCTTCTTGTCCTCTTCATCGTACATGGATGTGTCCCTGACAGTGTAATTTGTCGCCTGGATTCGGAGGCCACGGTAAACATCACACAACAACAGTCATTTTAGTACTCAAAGACCTTGTTCAGTGGACCCCCCCACCCCCCTCAGCACAGGAGACAGGCACAACAAAAGCTGAAGAAAAGCTACTTTATTGTTGACTGAACCCAAACGGGTCAATCTCAGTGTTTTGCACTCCCAGCTCACCTCATTTTGTTTCTAATTGCAGAGCTGGATTTGGAGTCAAGGCTACCAAAGAGGGGTATGCTTCTGTACATTTACTCCTTTTCTCCTCTATGGTGGCTTTCTTATTCACATTTAGTATTATACACAAATATAAAGCCTCCAAAATGTCTCACTGGATCTCCTTCTGACATTTGTTGAGCAGTTATTAAGTCTCTGTAAAGGCATGAATTTTCAGACTAATTTTGTAACATTAAAACCTCGAGAAGTCAAAACTATGAGCCCTATTTTGACGGCATAAAGCGTGTTGCCTGAAGTGCATGGCACAAGGCGGTTAGGAGTGTGTTGGTCAAATTTTGCTATTTTGAGGACGCATGTTCTCTGCGCAGACAGGAGGGATTATGTTTCTTGATTATACATGGATGTGTTTTGGTTGTAACATAGATCAAACCAATCAGTGTCAGCTTTTATTCCCTTTAAATCAGTGTGCGCAGTCGCTTTTCACACAAATCAAACCTGGTACACGTTGATAACTGAAGATAAGTTTTGGTGGTGTTGTTGTCCGCCCAAAGTGGCTTTCCCTGTCTGTCATTTCCTTTTCTTCTTCTCCTGTTGGTTTCCAGTAGACTCTACTCAACAGTTGTTGAGGTCGGGAGAGCATTGGCCAAACAGGTTGCTCTGAGAGCGCCCTCTACTGGATCAGAAGGGCCACTGCTCCAGGCACCCGTATGTGCTGTTGAGCCATTTATTTTATATTTGAATGCATATTTACAGTTCAAGTATGGATTTTTACCTCCACGTACAAACATATATTTGAATATCAATACAATAGGTGACAGCCCTTGTGCTGGACAGTTGACGTTTTACTATTTCAACAGCAGGGTTAGGATTCAAGGATTCAAGGTTTTTATTTGTCAATTCTTGTACGTGCATGACATACAGAGTAATTGAACTTGAATTTCTCGCTTCCATCTGAGTGACAAGACAGAGATTAAATTAAGACATAAAGAGGTAGTTAACGCTTGTCGTAAACCTTCTTTCAGCACTGTGAGACGAGTAGGAGGGGCACTGCAAAAATGTAATAAAGTGCAAAAATTATGACAAAAGTGCAAATTATGATGGTACAGTAGTAGAAGATAGAGCAGTATAATTTGAATAGTGCAGAGGGAGAGTAGCTTAGATTTGGAGGTTGAGCAAAAGTTTAAGTTATACCTGATGCACAACAATACAATATCTCATTTACAGATTAACAAATGATAAAGTGACAGACGGTGCAGCAGTGAAGTTGGAGACAGTCCTTAACAGGGTCTGAGTGGAGCGGTGTGCGTGTAACAACCCATAGCAGGGGCTGAAACGGGGGTTTTGAGTGTGGGTGTGTAACAGTCCATAGCAGGGGACTAGAGCAGGGGGTTTTGAGTGTATGAGTGACAGTCCGTAGGGCTGAAGTCCAGTTCTTTGTGAGAGTGTGTGTGATACAGTCTTTAGCAGGTTCTTGTATCAGGTGCGGGACGAGTCACTGGTGTGGTAAATGTCTATGAGGGAGAGCAAGGGGGGCACCGATGATCTTGTTGGCTGTTTTCACCACGTGTTGCAGGGTCTTCTGGCAGGAGGTGGTGCAGCTTCCAAGCCACACGGTGAAATAGCCAGTGAGGGTGCTTCCAATGAGCTAAACAAAGAACTAAAGCCAGTTTCAGATACTTCTCATTGCAGGCAGCAGAGCATTTTCTAGTAATTATAGAAATTGTTTTTTTTAATATTTTACAAATATTTTAAAACAGTGTTTTTTTGTTTTTCCACAAAAAATTGTAGCCAACAAAAAAGTTTTTTAAGTGTTGCTGTTTCACTGTAGTCAAGAAGAATTTTGTCATTTTTTCTTCATGTTGATTTGTTTGTGTGATTGAATGTGATTAAAACTCTTGACAGTCTAATTTAATTTTTCCGACACACAGTGCAAAGTTTCCTTATATGCAACATGAAACGTTGTTGCGACTTCCATCCTGTTATTCAAGTAATTCGTAGACTAATTAAATATTAATTTATTCCCACGAGGGCTAACAAAAGTGATGACTGCTTGTTTGCCTCTATCTTTGTAATGTTTGAAGACCAAAGCCTTGTGTTAAAGCAGTGAAAACATGTTGACAACAGCAGCTTTAAAAAGGGAATTGATAAGCCAAAAGACTAATGATAGCGATTCTTTGAGGGATTTGTTCTCGATTCTCAAGTGGAATTGGTAATCGATTCCCATCCCTACTGACAACCACTACAACTGTAATATCTACATTTAAGTAGGGACAGCTGCCATTCTAGAGCCTGCTGTGTTTTTGAACTGAAAATTAGCAGTGTCTTTTAAATGTTTGTGATATTGAATGTGAAAAACATATCAAAATGAATTAGCTTTTCAACTCGTATGTTACAGAGGAAGTATACTTTGGACTTGTTTTATCCTCACCTCCTTTTCTCTGCTGTCTGTCTCTGTTTTCTGGTTTAGAAACCTCCAAACCTTTTCAGACTTTTCCCCATTGTTTGCTTTAGCTTTGCTCTGCAACCTTTCATTTGTTTGGACCTTCTGTTCTCACTTGCCCGGCCCTCTAAAACCCTGCCCTTCACACCCTCCTCTGTCCTGTCCCTGCCATAACTCATTTTCAACACACCTGCATAAAAAAAGGAACAAGCGCAGATAAAAGTCGGGTCACCTTCAAAGAACTTGGCATGGTTACAGTGAAATCACCATCAGAGCGAATGTTTTATTGGCATTTTTGACAACCAAGTCTCCTCAAACTATTGCACGAAAGCTCTAACACGGTCTGCCGTTGTCTGCTGAAGTGCTGGACATAAAAATAAAGTGCTGAGCAGGATGTAAATTGGAGCCATTCTGAGGACTATGGTGATGTCCTGGCACTTGGATATAACGGGAACACTTTTTACTCAAGGCGTTAGCAGCAAGAAAAGCAGTTTAACCTCAACAAGTGATCTCAAATCTTTCAATCCTTGGACCTGCCTCAGGTTAGGTCTGTCATATGAAGAAAGAATACACATCTTTGGTTTATAAGGGTTAAAGTGCATCAGTTTTGGTCTGAGGCATCACAGCAATGGCATTGGCACAGATTTTTTTGTGCGTGTTTACCCCTTGTCAAGTGTCTTCTATACTCCTTTCCATCCTCATAATTTGTAATGGGGATGTGGTATGTCCCTCCAGGTCTTGTTATTCTCTTGGCCTGGATATTGACTAGTGGCCAGAGACCTCAGCTGGTCTCCTTTGTGACCACTTCCCTTCAACAAATTCTTGAGTATCATTGGCAGGACTGTGTGTCCAATACTGATGCTCAGGAGGGCGGGAATTGTAAGGGTCAGCTGCTGGAGAGGGGCAGCTGTGCTTAGGGCACCTGGCCCACTTTCCTGAGCCTGATCCAGCTTACCGCATTATGGGTGCCCCGGACCTGGTGGGACCACGTGCATTGTGGAGGGGGCCTGCTCAGAAGATACATGAAGAGACTGGAGGTGTGTGTGGCATAAGCCTTGAAGATGGCTATCAGGAGGCAAGCACAATACAGGAAATAGGTTGACGTGGCAAAGTGTAGTAAAGTACACCTGCAAAACCTTCTCATGGAAATCAAGGATTTTTGAGGAAAATTCCTTTCAATGGCTACTCTTCATTAGAGGTGTACGAAAATGAAACATGAATAATTAGCAATGTTTTGTGGCCCAATACTGTATCAAGTATTTTCAGTGCAATATTGTTGGTCACAGACATTCAGACATTTTACTTTCCCTCTCTCCCATTGCCTTTATTGCTATTATTTTTGTCACTGGGTCAGACGATAAATCTAAAAATAGTAACTTTCTTTTTTTTATGCACACAACATTCTTCATGCTAGACTGATGGCCTTTACCATGCCAAAGGGAAATTTTTTTCCACTGTCTTTACCAATGAGAAGATCTTTTAACACACACTGGAACATACACCATGTCTGCACGTGGACACAACTCCTGCTAATATGAGCTCTAAAAAACAAAATAAACAAGTTAAGTTGCCCAATAATAACATGAGGTTGCTCATCTCACCTCATTGGTTCACCCTTGTTCCTGTCTTCCCTGATCTGAAATCAACTGTTTACCTGTTTAGTCAAGGAAAGTGCTCCTCTCCTCCCCTTTATGCTCAGTAGTTATTGACAGAAAGATTGTTAGCTGGTGATGATATACTGTCACCTGCATACATGTCCCAGCTCGCCTGTCCCCACGTTCAGCTACAGCACAGGCATCAAAGGTTTCAATGACTGGACTGCGTTCTTGCTTTCAAACAGAGACGCGCTGTCCAGTCTAATTATGTGTCATGCCTTTTATTTATTCCAAAATCGTGTGTTTTAGGACTGTGACAGAACTCTTTGATTCAGCTTTATGTATTGCCACTCTTCTTCATTGTTGTGGGGAAATGTAACTTGTTTAGATGCTTCTGCACCACATGATCAATAAAATAACTGAGCTACTGAGAAGCTATTGACTCAGAAAATAACAAAGCTACTACAAAGCTACTGGGAAATGTAATTAAGCTACTAACTATTGTAATGAAGTTACTGCCTATCACTGTAATATTACAGGACCCATGAAACTCAACAGCTGAAGTTGGACACTACTGATCCATCCCTACTTACATCACAGATTAGGAGAACATTGCTTCTTCTCCTACTAACAATAATTTGACATTAGTTTCTTTGCTTTTAATGTTGTTAGAAGAGGCATTAGAAGCAGAAGAGTATTACAACTTTTATTAAAGTCGCAATTCACAGAGAAATGCACTTTACCTGTTTAAATACAAAGCCCCTGGACACGCTAAGTTTTTTACTACCTGGGGTTTATGATGTGATAGCTGTACAGCCTCCACCTACATCTGTGTTTTCTGCTAGTCACTGGCAGACCCCATGACTGTTTTGAAAGTCTGCCCTGTTGCCTGTAACCCCTTGTCCTCCCTCCATTCAGACATTGTTTGGACAGCAAAGAGCTCATTATCATAGCCTCCCATAGTCTCCCAGCCCCATTAGATCTGAGTGTTTCCACAGAGGAGGGGAAAAGAGCTGCATCTGATCCTCTACAGAGATTATGTTTTTCATTTAGTCTGTTCAACTTAAATCAAATCCCTAATTCAAAGACACTCAAGACATCAGGACATGGGACTTTTAAATTTTGGAAACAACAAAAAAAATGATCAGTAATGCTACACTAAATTCCTAAACTGTGACACTCAACGTCTAAAAACTGCTCATGATGTAGATGGAACTTTACAACTCCATAGGAACAAAACTGTGACCCTTTTTAACAGGTGGATAAACAGAAAAATTTCATAAAAATATGTGAGCACTTCTTTTTCAAACTGTGTTTCATTGTATTCCACCTTTAATTTTAATTTCAATATACATACTTTAATACAAATTAAGCTCACCTGGACACAATTTGACAAACATACTACATCTGAGAGGTTAAACCAAAGCTATTAAACTCCCAGCACCATTCTTTTTGCCCAATTTTTCTGTTAACCAGTCCAAATTTGGCACAGTTTTGGTTTCTTGACTTTTTGCACTGCTGCCTTTGTTTTCCCCCGGTCACAGAGCTGTGAGATTGTTTTAGCAGTGCCGAGGTGTTGTTCTTCCCTCCCCTCCCACCGGGTGGGAGCTTACCCAATAAATGCCAGCCAGCCCAGGTGTGAAGTGTGGCTTTGGCTCGTCGCACTGGCTAGCTAAAAGCCTGCTGTGTGCGTGTGTGTGCATGTTGGTCTGTGTGTGTTTTTAACACTAGTGTTCCTTGACAACTTGGTGGTGTGTTGACTGTCTGCAGAGAAGTGTTTGAGGTCACGAAAGCCAAGAGGAGGGAATATTACAGATGGGGTCTGGGCTGAGTGGTACAGTGAGTTTAAATGGTAAATCATACCGATATGAAGAAACATTAAGATTTTTCTAATAATTTAGATTATATTGATGCGCATTTAGAAAATAATTGTAGGCCTAACACAGAATAAAAGAAATGTTTACAGGATGAACCACCAGCAGTAATATGTTTACTGAACTCTGTTGAAAGTCCTCCTGCTTTTAAAGACACAACATCCTGCTCCCCCTCCAAGCAGCTGCAGGTCACACAGAGGCTACACAAGGCTCTCAATGATGCAGGTTAAAGTTAAAAGACAAAAAAACAAAAAATCAGAACATAATTGTTTGATGTAGGACCAGATTTTTGCTGCAAGATAATGGTGATAATGCTGGTTGTTACATTCCTTGATTTTTGCCCTGAAACTCTTACCTGGTAGCGGCTGTCAAGGTGAAATTGCTACCAGGACGCATTGTCAGTTTTTACCTCAGCATCACAGGGTGTTTCTGCGTTTCATAACAATGCATCTTCTGCTGAGTAAGACCCCGCACAGGTTGATCAGACCTAAGAGTGTGTCCTATAGTTAGATCTACACCTTGGCAGCCCAGATGGCATCTCTTCTTTTCATCAAGAGCCAGTGGCTGGTCCTCTCAGCAGTGTCGGCTAGGTTTGCTCCCATGTGGGCCTGCCCCCTGAGTCCTAGTTCCCTCAGTTTTGCTGCGGAGCTGGCAACAAAGTCCCTACACCGCACTTCCACAGGCTGCACCTTCACCTTCCAGTCTCTGTCCTCTGCTTCAGCTGCCAAGTTGAAATACCGAAGCTTCTTCAGCTTGTAAGCTTTGTCCACTGCATCCTTGCAGAGGACTCTAAGCTAGAAGAAATGAGAGTTTATATGCAAGGAAAAAGTGACTCGCTTTTTTTTCTCCAAGTCCAGAGAGCCAAGTGAGGCTACAGAGCTGCGGGTAGTCAACCCAGGCCTTAGGCTTTTGGTGGCACCATTTGTTTTTTTTACAGAAATAGAGGTATACAATGTGTTTCAATATTATGACAATACAATATTGAGATCTTTGGTCTATATCACCAGCCTTAGTGGGTAGAAAATGTAGAACACAGGCAGGCTTTTGTCAGCTAAGAATGCACAACAGGACATTTACAAGGCTTTAATATTTCTGATATTAAGAGAACCACACCAGAATGATGTCTTAAAGAGAAAACTTAAAGAGAAAACTGATAGCTGAAAATAAAAGTCTCACAAATCAATGTGCTATATTTTACTCCAAGTGAAGCACTCTGGAGTTTCAATGCACATGCACACACATATTCACACATGCATCCTTGGGCCACAGGCAGAGAAGGGAGCCCCGGTTTAATTTTCAGCCTCCCTGTGAAGTTTGTGGAGGGTGCCAGGACCGATGACACGCCGGTATCATCACCAGCAGAGAGGATCGGCAGCAGCAACAGTGGGCCGCCCGGCACGTTCACCCATCACAGCACCCAGCGCTCCACTGTGACACCCAGACACGACCTAGAGGGGGAGGGACTGAGAGGTGCTGGGGTGAGAGGGGATGTCCAGGGCTTTAAGGCAAATTAAAAAAGGGAAAGGAAAGACGAATAAGTGATAGTGCAGGGCTGATCTAAAGAAATAGGAGAGGTAGAAATCACATTCAACAGTATGTCCTATAGAGACACCATCAGTTTGGGACTGTAGCAGAGAGGGACCTGCTGTAGTCTAACTAAGGGTCTTCGCACACCAAGGATGATGCAAATAAGGTGGGGGACTTTTGATGCATCCGTCTCTTCACAGTAGGAGTGACCAGATTTTTTGAAGGTCCCAGAGATGCTTGATTCTTCTCAGGTACAACCAAGGAGGGGAGAAGGTCAGGAAACACTGTCATAAACAAACATTTGCTGTCTTTTTTTCCATCACCCTTTCTCTGAAGGGTAGTTTGTGTCCAGCAGAGGGCCCAGAATCAACACAACTGTACTCCTCTCTGTCTGTGTATCTATCTGTCCGTCTGTCTGTTTGTTGGATAAACTCCCCCTCCTCACTCTAACGACACTCCATCTTTAATCCCAGCACCCTTTCCTCCCCCTTGAACTTTATCATCTATTAACTGCAGACCAAGTAAATCCCACATGGAAAAAAAAGGAGTAGGGGGTTGGCCGTGCACACACATACTAACACACACTCACATAAACACACACTTCCCCCCTCAGTCTATAGCCGGTGGGTTGGCACATTCTGTATGTGCCCTTGCTGTATGACATGATGGGGCAGAAAACAGTTATTTCCCACTACACGCTTCTTCAAATTGAGTCTTATCCACTGCCGCCATCACTGCTCTCTCTCTTTCTCCCCCCCAACCCTCCACCCTCCATCCATCCTCTGCTTCCTCTCCTCATCTGTGACCCTTCTCCTTAAAGCGTGCTGTCCTCAGCGTTTGAACAGGATTAGCAACCAAGGAGGAAGGGGGAGGTCGTACGATGGGACGAGCTGATGGCGTCTGCCCCGTGGGGTCATCTTTCAGCAGGACGGGATGGTTGCTGCTGATGCTTAACCTCAGCTCCTCGGGCTTGTTAGACAAGTGATTCCTGCTGTGTGAGATCAGAAATGATGGGATTTTTCTGGAGGTGAGGCTCATTTTAAGGTGGTATGAAGCAGGGATTTTTGACTGGTGGGTCTGGACCTGAGGTGGGTTGCATATGTGTGCTTGAAAAAATAAACATTCCTTCATGTTTGAAAGCCCCAAACTGACATGATACTATACTTTATTATATTTTACATGATGTCAAGTAAATGTTGGTTGTTTTCCCAAGAGCTTGACAAATTTATCTTGATATTTGGGGACATCATAACTGTTTTTTGACAGATATGATCACATGTTATAGATTCCTGTTATATTAAACTTTAAACTGATAGACCTCAGGCTAGCAATGCTAACATTAGTTACCTTCTGCTTAATTTTGTCTATTTACACCTTGCTTGCTTACTGTTGTGATACTCTGCTAAATTTGAGCCACAATTCACTGCCTCTGTGTTCAGTCCTTGTTTGGTTTGGACGTCTTTCACACCAAAGGCGAACTGTACTCTGGTTCTCTTGGAAGCAAATGGAGACCCCCATCTTTAAGTGGACCACAGTTTAGGTCTTTAGTAGGCACCAGAGTTTCTGTGAACTTTCACACCATGCCAAATCAAACCAACTTTACAAACAAGTAAACAAGAGTTTGTTCGGTCTGGACCAAACGTGTTATTGTGAGGATGACTCTGGTAAACTTGCAGTGCAGATAGATCTGCTAAAAATCAAAGTCTGTATCAGGCAGATCCATCTTGACTTTTGGATGAAATTGTCTTGGAGCATTCTGTTTATGAGCTAACAATGCTAACTGCAGCTGGAGCTCCAATGGGATGGTGTTGATCTAATAAAAATTTGATAGCTTAATTTAAGTCTCACTATTATATGTCCTTTTGTGTTTTAGTGCTTAAGTTACTGGAATACTTGCCATTTCATATTATAAGTTTTATTAACATCAACATTCTTTCCAACTTCTGCTCACGGGTGAGACTGGAATGTACTTCAACTCGGATATCACGTAATTCCCAGTTGGGCCTCAGACATAAATGAAACACAGCTTATGTTTGCTGGCCTCCTTGTTCTAAGGAACAGAGGAAATCTATGTGTCTGTTTGCTTGATGAGTGGAGTCACAGCTTGGAGCTTTGTGTTACATCTGTGTGTTCAAGTTGTGTGTCAGTTGCGAAGTGTATGTGTTACCTTTGGCACCCATCTGTTACTGCTGGAGGAAGTGAGCTGACAGTCAGCTGAAAACAATGAGACGGAGCTGAGAAGCTCTCTGAGGCTGCGGTGTGGTGTGTGGCTGTGTGACCTAACATGAGTTTGAAAGTGTGTCTGAAAGTGTGTCTCAAACAAACCTCACAAATGATCACAGGCAGATCACATGGATGAGCAGGTCAAAGTGTTAGGTAAACTTTTAAGGGAAACTAATGATTCTTTAGGAGTGTTCAGGTGCAGATTGTATGTTGAAAGCACTGGGACATTTCTTGGTGGCCTGAGGGTCTTTTTTGCCCACCATAAACAGTCAGTGAGAAGGACTGGTGGACCTCTCTGAATGTCCATGTCATCATACATGAATCTTGCTGTTGGTTTATTGAGCACATCAAGTTGTCGTGGAGTCCTGGCCATGATCTGCAAAACACAAGAGTCATATTTAAGCCATTAATGCACACGCAAAGGCATGATCCTTACCAATGTGACAACATTTAAAAGAGAAATGAACAGAATATTCAATTATGTAAGATTTATTGCAAAGAAGAATTGTAACAATAACAAAATAATCTACGAAACACTAATTTGCTTACCTTTTTTGGGATGTTTACTTGCTGCATTTTGACTGACACTTACAGGTTTACTCCAGGTCAAATGGATGAGCATAAGAAAAGTGAAGGTAGATCAGTAATGGGAATAACAAGAAAGATAATAGACCTGGCAACAGATGCCGCAAAACACTTAAAAATAAGCAACAGTACATAGTGACCAGCTAATTTAACCATTCTTACCTATTCAGTGTGTACCTGTTGCTCTGCAATAGAGTGGTACAGGGATGAAACATTTTTGTAGGCCCACCTGGAAGTTAACATCACGCTGGTTCCCTAAACTGCAAGCTCACTAAAAGCCTTTGGGATTTTTCACTGTGTTTTGGATCATGGCTGATAATCAGCTCTACAGCTAACAAAAACTTATGAACTTGCATGTAATGTTCTTTGTTAGAATCATAACAATCAAACAACTTTTCATGATTATTTAAGCTTAAACGTAATTGACAGGAGTGAAAATCTATTATTATTATTATAATTATTGAAACTTCAATGTGGCGGTTTGACTTAGAAGCAACAGCAATATTTCCAACTTAAAACATATTGTTGTGACCTCCTGTTTGAGAATTTCTATTTAATCAAATGACCTGATCAAGTTAGCACTTATGGCTGTGGCAGTAGTCTATGAATTATTGATTATTGAAAAACAATCAGAAAGCCTAACCATCAGGTCTCTGGCCATTTTTGTACCTTATTAACAGTGAGTTAGCACCTGTTGTTTTAAACACACAACTTTAAGATTCAAAAGCAGGCAACATCAGATGCATTTTAGTATTTTCCATTAAACACTAAAATTTCATATGCGTGTGTTGATCTTTTTCCAGCCATTGATCTACAACAGGTATTCTGAATCCCATATTATTTCGGGCTTGAGAACCAGGAGTTGCTAAGCGCTAAATGCTCATTCTTGCACCACTTCATACTGTGCCAAAATGCTAGTTGGCAGTGGGATATATATTCCACTCCTGATAGTTTGAAACAAAACCATGGGGACAGAAATGGTGCATATAACATTGGAGATAAGAGCAAAAAACAGAATTCATGGCTGCTGAATAAGGTGACTGGGATTTTTTTGTTCTTATTCAGTCACTGAATGAAAAGTGATACACTATTGGCTGAAATAAATTATAGCGTTGATTTGTTTTCTGCTGCCACTCCATCACATTACATTATTGGGCTTAAGGCAGGGGCCATCAACTATAATTTTACTCGAACAGGGATTTTGCTTGACAGAACAGATGCAGCCATTATAGCTTTCCCTTTTCCAGCCAAGTGCCTGCCAAGTTCCAGCCAACTACCAGCCAGTAACCGTTCTAAATTTCAGCCACTGGGAGTGCCCCCACCTCTACATGACACCATAAACATTTGTTGTTGACTAGGGCTGTGATGTTTTCCATCACTGATTTTGACTCGGTTTACTCCTTCCCCTGATTAAATACTAGCTAATAATGGCGTCTTTTGGGTTTCAGGGCAAACATGGAGTCATCCCTGATAAAACTATTTCAAATGAAATTGTTTCTGGGAGCTGCATTCATTGTTGTATAGTTCATGATAATAAAAACTGGGAGATAAATGTAATGACAAAAAGATACCATCAAAACCATAACACATCTTTCAGCCTCACATTTTCAGAATTTGATAATGTTCTCGGGGCCAGATGTAAGGTCTACATCGTTTCAACATGCTCCTACATTTTTGGTGAGGTGTAAGTCAGGCTACTTGCGTAGCCCTCTGGGTTGGCTCTGGGCTTCAAAGGCTTATTGTAAAAGCTATGGTGTGGCTTTAATGCAGAAGTAAAAATCAGACTTTGGTCCACAAATACCCATAATTTCCTACCAGATTTGGATCATCACCAAAATCTAATCAGTTCTCTTTCATGATAAATGTTCCCAGAAAATGTTATCATCGAATGAGAACTTTTTGCTCAGAGATGGACAGCTTGACAAACAAACCCTTATTGGTGGGGTCAAAAAGGTTTTGTATGTTTTTCCAAATTACCTCAGACTCTTTGATGTGAAAAGTCTACAGATTGTTCCTTTAAACGTGCAAGCAGTTCCTTTAAGTTACAACCTTACATTTGCATGGGAACACTGTTTTTTAAGTGAACTCTAATAGAGCTAAAAACATGATTTCATCTTTATAAAATATTTTGATATATTTTCCTTCTTATTTATTTCTGATTTTGAAACTCACTTAATTTCCATGAAAGTAGAAACTCTATTATGATTCCTTCCAGTGGCGTCATCTCCCGCTCCACGTTTGTATGTGAACCAGATCCAAAATGACAAGGCAGTGAGGATAAGAGGCCGGGGATGCCAGTGCAGTGATGAGGTTTTTTTCTTTTTTCATTGTTGCCATCTCTCCTCCTCCTTCCATCACTTTTCCCCCTTTTAAATCTGTCACCCACTACATGTCTGGACAGCAGGGGGGCTGGAATCAAATTCTCTTCGCCTCTTCGTCTCTGACCTGAATCTGGCTGCTGCCCGCAGTAGAGGCTCAGAGAGAGAGAAGAGAGGAGGAGAGAGGGAGGCATGGAGTGACACATGGAGAGAGACAGGAGAGCTTCATGAGTGTGTGGGGCTTTTTGAAAACACTTTAGTTCTGTGAGTAGTTTGAGAGGAGATTGGAAAAAAGAAGGAAATAACAACTGTAAACAAGTTGTTGGCTACATGTGATGCTCTCCCCTTGCAGAGAGAATATGTGAACACCAAATTCTCAAACTAAGGGTTGTCCCCGAAAGTTCAGAATTTAAATTGTCAATTGCATTTTACGGGCAGAACGGTGGCACAGCAGGGTGTCTTGACTCACAGCAAGAGGGTTGCTGGTTCTAACCCTGTTTCCATCAGGGCCTTTCTGTGTAGATTTTGCATGTTCTCCTTGTGCATTCATGTGTTCACTCAGGGCACTCTGGCTTCCTCCCACAGACCAAAAACATTTGTTAGATTAATTGGTGACTCTAAACTGCCCCAACATATACTTGCTGTTTACTATGTGGACATGTAGACATGATGGCCGAGGTGGGAGCTACGAGAGAGACAGCAACAAGAAGCTACTGTTCGTACAGAGAAAAGCATAGATGCAAACAGCTTCAGTAGCAGTGTTAAGATCTGGACCACATTTCTTTATTAAATGAAAAACAAAAAATAACACTACAAACTTCTCTATAGAAAGGATATTGATGCTTCTGATAAGTTTTACCTACAGTTCTTTTACAATGTGTGCACATACTATCCTTTGCACCAGAGCAGTAGTGCCAGCTTACGACGTTATCTCATTGGCCTGTAATGAATGTGATTGTCGGAACGATCTTCCAATTCCTTGTCAAATATGTTTTAAAAGGTTCTGCCCATTCCTAAACACTTTCTAATGGGCTTTTTCTCAGATGGACTCGTGAAATGTATTGCATGCTCCATCTAGCATGTCAGGTTCTGACGCTGCTGTCATCCTTTGAAAAAACAAAAAGGTGAATTACTCTCATTTTTCAAACCCACAATTACCACGCAGACCATTTGTGAAGCATTTTATTCATGCCATCTATGCCACAGCGAGTTGTTTCAGTATTAGTCAATCGGTGAGTCAATAATTTACTCTAAATTAGCCTGCCTGAGGCGGCATGGTGGTGCAGCAGGTTGTGCGTATGCCTCACAGAGAGAAGGTGCCCTTTTGGGATAATAAAGTTTACTCGGACTTTAACGTTAAAGTTTGTTGGTTTGTTCCCCGAGTCAGTGGGCCCTTTCTGTGTTTAGTTTGCATATTCTCCATGTGCATGCTTGTGTTCTCTCTGGGCACTCTGGCTTCGTCCCACAGCCCGAAATTCATTTCTCAGGTCAATTGGTGACCCTGATTCGCCCTAAAGCTGAAGATATACTTGCTGTTAACTATGTGGATGTATACTCATAAAGGCAGCCACGCATCCCCTGTGTCAGTTCAGTGCAATGGTTGTGCATGTTGTCCAGAATTAACACGATGCAAATGCGAGCTGCAATCCACACGACACCAACAGGGTCAGTGTAGAGGCAGAGGAGAGATGACAGACTGATCACAGCAGCAGTAACAACTAACAATAAGTTTTAATGACAAGCTGATAAATCAAGCCCTCAATCATCAGCATCTAAATAATGTGAGAGATTATACATAGGCTGTGCTGTGTCTCAAAATAGTGCCTAATCAAAGCAACTTGGCAGTGGGAAATTAACTGTTTAATTAGTTAACTGTTTGAAGTGTTTCAGCTGTGTCAACTCAATTCTTTTAATTAGGCAGAGAGTTTGGCTCCATATACAGCATTAATGTCTCTCCTGAGAGTTCTGAACAGAGAGAGAACTGAGCTGTGACACTGTGGCACATGTTCAGGCTCATGCTATTTACCTTACACCATCCCACTTAAAAAAAAACCAAACTATCCCTTTTAGTGTGGCTCACTTGGCTGATCTTTGCACACTTAGAGGAGGTTGGCTTTGGCACGGCATGCTTGCATAGCATGAGCACAAGCACAAGCGAGACCGCTCCTCACAGTGACATTATCACCTGTGGACCTCTAAACAGCTGTCTCATTTGTGTTTTAAATAAATCTAGAAAAAAAAAAATTTCCTTGAATCACACAGTGGTCCTCTAATTCATGTGATCAAGGACAATGTAAGTGCAGGCCAGTGGGGCACTCGCGCACGGGCAATCTTAAGCTCAAGTGCAGATCCGATCAATAGCAGTAGTGAGAGTGTACCCTTATTTGATCATTTTACTCTTACTGTACCAGCACTTTTTGCAAAGGCTTCACTCTGGCTCTGGCTGGAAAAAGTCCAGATTGAGTCCAGTCAAAAAAATTGTCTGTTATTTAGATTTCACCGCAAAAATTCTGACATTTTTCATTACTTTCATGCATGTGTAAAAAGAATGAACTGATTCCAAAAAATCTGAATATAACACTGACAGAATAACCAATCAAAATCCACCCTTGACAGCAGACCATGTCTATCTCATTGACCATCCTTTTCTCAGTTAGCCCACATCTCCATCTTTTCATAAATAAGCTGCATGTTGAACTCAGTAATTTCCCCATCATTGTGTAAAATTTTATTGAAGTTTTTCTACTTTTAAATATTTTTTCTCAGGCTACCCCTGGTGCACCGCAGAGAGCCTCTCTATATATTAACCTGCATGTATATTTTATGCAATCGTGAGCATGATTTATATACAGTACACACAATAGGCTTTCATTTACATAAATTAGTATTTCAATTCATTAATGTAGAATACATTTCCCTGCAGGATGGCCGATATGTGAGACCTAGTTTAGCTCCTGTGGCCTCTCTGTCTCTCTACTCCTTTGTCCCAGTCTGTCTTCTGCTTGCTTGCGCTCAGTCTGGGTCCACATGGTTCATGGTGTCACTCCTGGTCCTGCTGCCTCTATAATTAGTTTATTTCTTTTCTTTTTTTTTTTTAAATCTTTCCAGACAACAGTTTACTGCAGAGATGTTATGTTTCCGAGATGTTTGTGTATTTATTAGTAGGACAGTACGGGTCAAGTCTTTGAAATGCAATTCCTCATAAATTCTTATGGTATTTGCCTTAGAAGTTAACCACACAACGAAATGGTTTCAAGGTTGATCTCTTTAAGCAACATTCACACTGTGACATTTAGTCCAACTTTTGCCAACATATGGGGAAACGTCAAACAGTGTCGAGCTAAGCCAGGCCACGCAGAACTTGGTTAATGTCAGGTGGACAATGCGGATGTTCAACAAATTTTCAAATGCTTAAAAATTTCTGACGTTTGATTCAACAGGCGTGTAAATGTCAGCAAGAGTTGACCTGCGCTTACCTTTGCTACCCTAAGTTACAGTTGCGTTCAGGTCTGTTGCCGAATGTTGGGGCCTGCCATTATAGGGTCCCGTTGAAAGCCCTGAGGCACCCTTTTTGAGACAGTTTTTCGTCCATCGTCCTTTAGGCATGATGTCAGACGACTGAGACCAGCTGCAGCTGTGCATGGTGAAATGGCATGCAAGTCTGCTTTTGTATGGTGTTTACTGAGTTATGGCACAATATGTTTGTACTGTGTTCATCAGCATCACATCGTTTCTCTCTGCTTTCGATAAGACAACCTGCATTAAACCCAGAAAAATTGATCCCTGGAATATAATTTTATTTACTTTTACTTTTACAACATTGGTCAACAGCACTGTCTGATATTATACTTGCATGTGTGAATGTGGTCTTTGATTTTAGAGATCAAAGGTCAAGGTAATTTAGTCATTATCCTCAGAACCCTTGAATGAATTTCCATCAGACTTTGCACAACTGTTTGCTCCCACTCAAGGATGAAGTGGTGATATTTTGGGCGGTCAAAGGTGAAAGTTATAAAGCCTCATATTTACCAAACTTCACACAAATGTCAATCATTACAAAGGAATGATCAGATCAGATTTTGGAGGTCAAGGTCTTGAAAACTAAGGTGAAAGATCTGCAATACCTTGTACTCATGCATTCTTTCACCTTTGGTCGCAGTTGTAAATATATTTGACTCTGCAGGTTGTGTAACTGGAGAATAGTGGAAGCACACAAGAGTGCTCAACTTTGCGACGGCTTCAATTCAGAGGGAAGAACCAATGAAAAACCCATCAATACAGCAGAGGAAACATTTGATCAACTCAGGCTTATAACTGATCAATGATTTTTTAAGGAAGCTGTTCCTCACTTGGAAAGTGAAAAGTGCTGGCATCCTTTTCCAGGCCTGACTCAACCGGATGTTAGCTGTCCTTGTGATAAGTGGGGCAAGCCAAAATACAGCTGCACCCTGGGAGTGATTGACACTTACAGATAAATCAACAGCAGTGCATTTATGAGGTTTATATTGATTGTATCAGCAACAGTTTTGGCAACATGTACTGAATTATGCTAACATGGTTTCAGTTCATTAATTCCCCCCTTTAAATCTACTGGTATTGTATTTCATATTGTTGGAAAGCCTGTTTAGACTCCTTTACAACAAGGTAAAACTTATCAGGATTATATGTTTGTGGAATGTGCAATATGGCTAGTTAGCATCCATAAAAAATGTGCCGAAATCCTCTGCAACTGGTAGCTGGTATTATGGCATTACTTGGTGTCCGCTCTGGTACATTTCCCAAACATAGGACCAAGTTTCATAAGACTAATGAAGTCAAAGGCAGACTGTGAAGTGGGTATCTCAGGAAGATAATAATAATGATAATAATAATAATAATAATAATAATAATAATAATAACAATAATAATAATAATAAATTTTATTTATAACGCACTTTACATTAAAAGAAAATCTCAAAGTTCTACAAGGTTTAAAAACAATATCCCAAGAAGACTGGTTCCTCACCACTGTTTCACTGAGAAACCGTAGGCTTTCTTACAAGGAAAAAGGGAATTTGGTAAATTTTGTTGGGCGCTACAAATATGTTTAGCTGTGTTGCTCATTATACAAATGCACAATCCTTACATGTTGTACCTCATTTTAAAAGTGACAACTCAGGGTTTCCACCAATGTGAAATACAATATCAAATTTTTGTTGTTAAAGGGAATAAATTATCAACTGAAATAATATTTACAAGCTTTTTTAAAGGAGCATAAATAAAGACAATTCAGTGTTGCAAGAATGGTAACATTTTTCGCTATGCTATTTTAGTTGGTTAAAATACAGATGGGCTGACCCAGATCTTACCATTTTTTAGATATTTGTGGGGTAATGGGACACAAGGCCTGAAAACAGGATGGTAAACTTAATCGAGACGACTGATCACTAATCACAACATACTAAATGGAATAAAACCGGAATCACAATTTCACAGTTTTTCCAAGTGGTGGTAGCTCAGTAACAGTTGCAGGAGGAGGCTCTCTTATTGGTGGGTCAGTGAACCAGTCAGTGACCCTACAAAGGATCAATTTGTGTCAATGCATACTGTAAAGTTGATAAATGAATTAAAGCAACATCCCTCAAAAGAACTAACACCTTTATCCAAACGTTGTTGAGTTTATTTATGCTTCTTTGGCTGCTTTAAGGAGAAACATACAAATTGCTTCACAAACACGGCAGTAAAACGCTCCTAAAGCTGGAGAGATGTTGGCACGGCGCTACATGAAGGTTTATTAATCAACATTATTGAGTGTGTGCACTGGCATCTCCCATAATTCTTCTCACCTTAGCTATAGTGTGTCCCCTGCGCTGACTGTGAAGTATAGAGTCGCAGTGAATTGATAGTTTACTATGAATAAAGACAGTACACTGTTGGAGGGTTACAGAACACGCTGTGGCTGCTGAAGCGCTGCACATATGAAGGATGGTTTAAAGGTAATACAGCAAGAGACCACTATATACTGGAGTGTGATTCCCCCAGCCAGGTGTGTGTGTGTATGTGGGTGTTTGTGTGTGTGGCAGGCTATGAATTTTATTACGGCTCCAAAATAGACTCTGGCCCCAAAGCCCAAGCCTCTACACATCTTCAATTTCAAAACGACGGAGAGAGGAGGAAGAGGGAGCGAACAGGGAGGGGGTGAATAGCACGTGGCGAAAAAAAGAAGAAAAAAAAAACGTAGAGAAGGGCCCAAAAGAACGGCAAGGAAAATGAAAGCGAGCTGATTCAATCTTCAAGCACCTTACAAGCGTTTGCGTCAGGTTTCTTGTTTAAAAGGAGAGGTCTGTGAGAGGATGTGGAGTGAGGGAGAAGTGTGGCGAGCGAGGGAGGGAGTAAGCGGTGTGTGTATGTGTGGTGGTGGGGGGGTAATGTCCAAGACTCCTCCTCATTTTCTCCCCCTTCTCTCTCCCTCACATTCATTCCTTCTTCTTCTCTCTTTTTCCAAACTGTAGTGAAAAGATTAAATTGTTTACGAGTGCGAAGCGCGGCTAGCTCGAGCGGATGAGCCAAGAGCGACAGAGATAGACATTCTAATTCGCCGCTGTACTTAGCGCCCGGGTCCCTGTGTGCAACCACTAATTCTTTTATCTGGCTGCAACACTCCGGGCTTCAGCCACATTCAAAAAAAAGAAAAAGAAATATATATTTAAGGAAGAAGAGAGAGAGAGGGACCAAGAATTGAGGAGGGGGTTTGAGAAAAGAGGAAGTGAATGGCGTTTTTTTTACACGGCGTACAACTGATAAAATACTTGAATACTTGATTTCATTTCTCCCCTCCCTCTCCCTTCCTCACGCTATTCTCGCCGCCCCCCCAATCTCACAAAGAAGGGCCGTCTGAGTGCAGTCTTAACCCTTTATCTTGACTGAGCAGAAAGACATTGCCAGCATCTCTGTCTGTGTTGGGCTACGGGGGGAGTGTGTGTGCGTGTGTTAGTATGTGGAAAGCCTGATGAGAGACGAGCGGATGGACTGTGTGTGTATGTGCGCGAGGCTAGTGAGGTGGGGGGATACAGCACGGAGAAGAATTACTGTTATCTCGCAGAAAGAAGAGGGAAGAGGGGGGGAGATAAGAAACTGCTGCAGCCGGCAGAGAGAAAGAGGGAGAGAGGGTGAGCGAGGCATGTTTCGATGAGGGCCGTTGTAAATTTGCAGGATATTCAGAGCGCTCGTCCTGCCCGCGTGTGTGACTGCATCCATCTCAGAGGTCTGCTCTCCTGATAGTAGCATTGTGTGCTGCTCACTGTATAGAAAGCTCATCAGGGCCGGTCGCCTATTGGGGCATTATCGGACCTAGTAAGGTAACTGCGCGCTTATAGACTGCACCCAGATAATGGGGGCAGAAGAAAAGAGATAAAGGGGAGGGGGACCTCTTCTCATTAACAGCTATCTGCTGCACTGCAGACACTGGGCTGTATTGAGTGGCTCCTACGCCGGGCATAAATTAAAATGCACCCACGGTGAGGACGTGGAGGGGGTGATGGCGGTGGTGGAGGGTTGTAAATGACAATGGAGCAGGAGGGTGGGGTGCACAGGGGGCAGTCTGGATTCAAGCTGAGTGACTCCGACCAAAGATCAGGAGACAAACAGGAAGTGTTACACAGAAGTGGAGCAGTGAGACCATCCATGGAGATGTCACAGCGATGACTTCACAGGCCTCGGCGCCGGGCAGAAATTTTGGGCCCCTTGAAAGATATCGCTTTGGACTCTATGGTAGACCACCTCTGTACAGTTTCTGAAAATACACACCTGTTAGGCAAATGACTGAAAAAAAAGAAGAGCACAAACTTTCCCCAAGGCATTTCCAACATTGTCGGGCAAGTTATTGTTTAGAATGCAGAAAATGCCGTATCTCGCACTGTGAAGACATCCTTTAAAAATGGTTGATCTGAGTCCAGATTCTGACCTTAAAGCTCCACTATGTAAGATTCTGGCTTTCTGCTCTCTAGTGGCCTCTATGGACGTTGAGTGTAACTGCACTATTTTAAAACAGAGTGGCTCACACCAACATACATTTGTTGACATACAGAGGGAGGAGAGGCGAGCCGACAGGATGTCCCGAGAAACAAATAAAGATAAGATAAGATAAGATAATCCTTTATTGATCCCCAGAGGGGAAATTCAGGTATTGCAGCAGTACAGGGCAAGTACAAAGGAAGTAGCATGCATTGGGTTCAAAAGAATTACACATAATTTAAGACAGACCAAAGAGTGACAAATAATAAGATCAATAGGTTCAAATAGCAGCACAAAAATTACTAAATAATACTAATAATGGCAGGGGAAAAAAAAGAAGAAAAAAAAAAAAAAGAAGTACTGTCCAGATAACGTGGCTGTTTGACCCATCAGTGCGACATGGTGTGCCTTGAACTCAATCCCGGGACAGGGACCATTTCAGTTCACAACATGTCAAGGCCACTGTAGGGACAGGGGCGCCTCAGACAAACAAGACAAAGATCGATTCAGGTACATACATGTATGAAGATGTTATCACTATAAGTGACAGTGATATTAAAGTAACAGGAGTTATTTACAGTACAGTAACATTGCAATTGTTATATGGAGGATTGTTATAAATATTAAAGTGCAGTACAGTATAATATTAATTAAGTACTGTCCAGAAGGAATTGAATTGTTTTGGGGTGGGGGGTGGGGGGTCAGTACAGTGACATACTGTGGCCTCCACTGCTGTTGAGAAGTCTGATGGCGGTGGGCACAAAGGAGTGCCTGAAGCGTTCAGTTCTGCTCCTGGGTGGGATGATGCGTTAAACCATGTGGACTGATATGGTACAGTCTGATCATGTTTCTTTTTGAATAAATCATCATGTACTTACAAGCCCAACAATAACAGGGCCAAATCAGCATCGGTCGGACATCCCTCCTCGTCTTTCAGCTCATGCCAACGAGTGAACGCCGGGCCAATGTTTATCCTTGTCCGGGCATTTAGCTTGTTACTCTCCAGCTTTCTTTTTTTCATCTCCTGCAATAAAACTTTTTTTACCTCAGGTTTTCGCTGCTTCTGCCATGATAACAATTCTACATTTAGCTGTCGCCTCGACTTCCATCTTTAATACAAATCGGGAAGCAGTAAAAATTTGTAGTTTTTTAGTGTGGAAGGGTTCCTACCATCCACCTTGAAGTTACATAGTGCCAGTGAAGACGATACCGACCCCCTCAGACCATGACAGAGGTGTCATTCAACCTGTTGTAAAGTGACGTACCATCACAATGACTCGAGAAGTATTATATCAAGGTGGAAAAACTACATAGTGTTGGTTTAAAGTGCAGATGGATCCACCTAATTCAATATCTGTAATCGGACAGATCCAACCTGCCAACCTTCAATCTACAATGACTGTTTTCAGCCCAAGGCAGGAGGGCCCAATCAGCATGCTTTAGAGCCAGAAGACGTGGGAGCTTTGAGTGAGATGACAGCAGGAAGTGACTGCTCAGACAGAGATTAGCAGCTGCAGTAGCAGTTTTAACAGATCTGGACCACATTTCTTTGTTAAATGAAAAATAAATAAATAACTTGAATATTTTTTTGATAAAAACTATGTTTTAGCGCCACTTCTGCCATGTTTTGGCAAGAGTTTTTTCTACAATATGCTACAATTATCTTGTGTTGTGTGTTGTCCTGCACTGGTTTAAACTGGTTAGAATCCTACTTTTCTGATCCATACCATTTCCTACACGTGCACAATAAGTCTTCTGTGTACACTAAAGTCAGTTACGGAGTTCCTCAAGGTTCTGTGCTAGGTCCAATTCTCTTCTTGTATGCTTCCCCTCGGCGATGTCATGAGGAAGCACTGTTCATTTCCATTGTTATGCTTACGATAGTCTACTGTACGTATCAAGGAAGCCAGGTGAAACAAATCACTTTTCTAAATTAGAAATGTGTCAACAGGACATCAGGATCTGGATGACCAGAAATGTTCTTCTTCTTAACTTAGACAAGATAGAGGTTATTGTGCTGGGTCCCTGACACCTGAGAGAAACCTTTTCTAATGATGTTACTGTCCTTGATGGCATTAGCCTGGCAACAAGCACAACTCTAAAAAATTTTGGGGTACTATTTAATCAAAATTTGTCCTTCAACGCCCACATAAAACAAATTGCAAGAAAAGCCTTTTTCACCTTCGTAACATTGCAAAAATCAGGCCATGATTTTGTTACCTCTAGACTGGATTACTGTAATTCTCTTTTATCAGGCTGTCCCAGCAAGTCGCTTAAGACGCTTCAGCTGGTTCACAATGCTGCAGCACCTGTACTGACTAGAACTAGGAGAAGAGACTACATTACTCCTTTATTAACTTCTCTGCATTGGCTTCCCATAAAATGTAGAAAAGAATTCAAGTTTCTTCTTCTCACCTTCAA
The DNA here is from genome assembly GCA_037902135.1 of Cetoscarus ocellatus. Lineage (NCBI taxonomy): Eukaryota > Metazoa > Chordata > Actinopteri > Labriformes > Labridae > Cetoscarus > Cetoscarus ocellatus. Next base: position 688,821 of record JBAMNC010000208.1, read on the forward strand.
AGCTCTCAAAAGGCAGGCACCAATTTATTTTAAAGAGCTTGTAGTGCCGTACAACCCCTTTAGCATATTATACTCCCAAAATGCTGGCCTGCTCATGGTACCATCAGTCTCTAAAAGTAGTGTGGGAGGTAGAGCCTTCAGTTATCAGGCTCCTCTTCTCTGGAACCATTTACCGACCACGGTTCGAGGGCAGACACCCTCTCCACCCTTAAGATTAGACTTCAAACATCCCTTTTTGATGAAGCTTTCAGTTAGGGCCACCTCAGGCCTGGACCGGCTCATAGTTAAGCTGAAATAGGCTTAGACTGCCAGGGGATTTTGCACACTGAGCTCCTCCCTCTCTATCTCTCTCCACTCTCTCTCCATCCTCTCTCTTTAGATCTCTTTGCCCCTTTTTGCTTGCTCTTGTAGTCATGTCTGGATCTTGGCTTGCAGGCAGCCTGGGATTGTTGGTGTGGACAGCCTGCTATTGTGGACCTACAAAGGTTCAATCACTACAGTTAAAAACATGTGGCCTTTCCTTGAGCCCCATTCAAGTATTCATTACAAATCCTGTCAATAACTTCAGATAGATCAACAAAATTAGATACATTATAGTTTCTGCAAGCAGCACACACATACATTAGTATGACCTTGACAAACAATCATGAATGACTTGCTGCCATGGACCTGCTTGACTCCAAGTGCTTTATCCTGCATCAACCATCAACAGAAATGAGATAATTTAACATAAAATCATACTTTCAGACCAGTTAAACCCATTTTAATGGCAGTTCAGCTAGATGCTGCTATATTAATCAACATGATTCCTCTCCAGTTTATAATCATTAAAGATGTTAATGTTAATATTAGAATGACCCCTCTATTGGGGTTGTTATTGATTATACCTCCAAAATAAAAACCTTCATAGACATGAGGACCCTCTTGAAAACAAGATGCTACATCTCAAGGGGCTAACCTCAAATAAATTTGTAATCAGCAGAGATAAATATGGTTAAGACATATTTATGATCTGTGCATCCATGGGTTTGTCACAGTCATAAATTCTTAGCCTTAGTCCCTTTGACTCTGCCTGGATGGCTACATCTCTAGTTGTATGTATGTGTATATCTATATACAAATAAACATTGACTGATTGATTGTTTATCCAATCAAGTAAACCTTCAGCAGAATATTGCAAATTGTTCGTATCATTAAACAGATGAGGCTTCCTGTATGACACTGATATTGAGACGTTTTCCCCCGGTGCCAAATTGAAAAGTAAAATTTTTATTTTCAGTTGTAATACAGATAGTACAGACAGCTGACAGCATAAAGTGTGTCCTTTTTTGTTGTTCTTTTCAATTCATTTTAACCTCAAGTTGCATGTGTGTATGATCTACTGTTGGGCAAACTGACTAAAGTGTGTTTAGAGGACTCTTGTGTTAAAATTTATCTGGAACTGTCTTTTTGTCTTTGGTCTCCACTATTTTTAAAATTGGTTCAGATCTGAACATTTTTCAGCTTGTAGCCTCCCATGTTATTCTTAGTGAGCTTCTCTTACTTTGGAAGAGAATCAACTGGTCCTAAATAATGATATTTATGAGCCATTCAAGCAGAGCGACAGATTAACATTTCCTGTTGTAACACAGGGTGGAAAATACTGTTTTGAGGTCACACAGGGGACCTCCCCCTTCATCATCATAATGTCTGTTTGAATCCCTGGTGACACGTGTTTCCCCTGATTATAGAGGGCTGCAGCCAGAGGTTTACATATCAAACAGGTAATCTGCCAGCCATTCGTTGGCTTGAAGGCTAAGAGTTCAATCTGTGCCTCAAGTGGTGTACTGAAGGGGGGCAGCTTTGCTGTCTGCATGTTGATACTTTTGCAGCACACGCTTTATGGCTAAACCATCCGTATTCTGTTAAGGAACAGGGTGAAGATGGAGTACATGGTCAGCCTCAAAACAATCTTTAACAACACTTCCTGTTGTCTTTGTAAGGCCTGGAAAAAATGTCTTTAAAAATGGATCAATCTGAACACAATATTCTTTATTTTGACATAGTTTATATCAGAGATCCCCAAAGACTAGGCCATAGAGGCATAACAATAATTAATGTAATTACACTTTTTTAAAAATAATTTAGATGACAGGATCCTCATATCCACCTGAACAAAAGAAAAACATACATACACTGATCATTTCACTGCTATACCTTTTGCTCTGGACATAGTTGTAAATATATCTGACTGTGTTCCATGTGTAACCAGAGGAAAGTCAAGTCACACAAGGGTGGTTAACTTCCTGACAACGAAGCATTTCATTCAGAATGAGGAACCAATAGAACACCCATCAATAGTCAACAGAAATATCAGATTTGCAAAGATAGATAACCTGTGGATGAAACTCATGCCGTCAAGACCGTTTTTACAACCTTATCCTTCATGCTTTGAGGGTCTGGTGGTTGAATGAGATATCGATTGGTGACTTTCAGCAGACTGTGTTCCTAAATGTCATTCTACTGGTAAATAGAGTGAGTCCCATGAATGTCTCTTCATTTTGGTTTAGAAAAAAAGTAGGCAGGCGGTACTGCAGCAGTGTTAGGGACAGAAAGTGAGCTATTTGTAAAACAAACTCTCACCAAAACATGTCAAAAGCAGAGCAAAGATATCCTTTCCATTGACACGTTTCAAGTGTAATCTGGTTTCCATTTAATATAGAAATGTGGTCCAGATCTGATTAAACTGCTACTGAAGTTGCTAGCATCTATGCTAATGTCTGTACAAGCTGTCATAAAGGATGTTGATTGTGTTGTGCTGCTTTAGGCCGCTCACAATTGTTGTAGATTAGAGCTTGGCAAGATGGATCTATCTGATTACAGACACTAAATCAGGCCAATGCATCTGCATGAAAAAGGCTGAAACTAACTAACAAACTGGCCAACTAACAAATGCTGGCAAAACATAACTTCCTTGGCAGAGGTAAAAATCAAAAAACATCAAATTTTGAATTTTTTGGACTTCTATTTTTGTTTCTGCAATGTTAAATAGGTCTCAGTGTTGTTGATATAATATTTCAAAGTTTTTTGAATTGGTGTTGTGACTAGCATTTGATATACAATTTAAACAGTAATGTGTATTGCCTTTTAAGTACAAATTACTAAGGTAGGATTTTTGCTTTATATTGTTCAGCCCTTCCCCCACCTCTGCATCATCTTTGCTGACAAACAAACATGTGCAAGCATGAACATGCACGGACACACTGACACATGCTGCACCTCTATTTTGTGTATATGGGTGTGTGTGTGTGTGGGGGTGTGTGTGTGTGAGTACAAGACAATCATCATCTGGCAGAGTGTCTTCCTGATAAACTACCTCTCTCTCCCTCGCCCCTCTCTCCTGCTCTCTTGCTCCCTCCCGCACAATAGCGCCCGTACCTTCATTTGCATGGTGCGATTGGCTCGCAGCGGCAGTGTGTTGTGGCCAGACAAGTGTAGCATTACGGGGGGAACAAGTTACCATGGGGGAAGGTTAATACAGACAATACGGGAGGCAGATAATGGGAATTGGGTTCCTGTTTTTCAAACCTCTTATCGGCCCCGACGCGAGAAATCAGGCCCCTGCTTTGAATAAATAGGTGGGGGGTAGTTAAAGGGCCAGCTCTGTCAAGAGTGCTGCTGTCATGTCCCTACACGACCGTGGTTTGTTCGCTGACATTTCGGATTGGGGGTGGGGGGGTATGGTGGCATGTTTTGATTAAGTCTGCCCGAACAAAACTCCATTTTACTGCACTGACATCTGCTCTTTGTACACAAGTGGGGCCCCCAATGTGCAACTAGTCTGTTGAGGTGGCAGTGCATGACATAAGAAGGACAATGTGTAATCGGCAAATGAAGCAACAGTGTCACAACATACTAGACTCAGATATTTGCCTTTTTATAAACGCTTTGTGTAGTTTGATATATCTCTGGTATCAAGTGAGTAATAATTACTAAAATATACTTTGGAACCTGAAGACACAATGAAGCAGTTGTCCATTGAGATCATTCTGATCCCAAACTGTCCTGCCTGCAGTCATGTAGCAGTCAGGTCTGGGAGCACATATCCATTAGTCATTCCTGATGACTCATCTGCACCACCAGCAACGTCAACCCTGCTTTATTAGTAGATGTTTACATGTGATGAAGCTTAAAGGCGCAAGGGCACAGACCTCACACCCAAGGCTCCGGAGGCAAGGGTTGCAAACTCCTTTTAGCTGTGTTACCAACTGCCATAACTGGTGGCAGTGCACCAGGAAGTCAGTTTGCATCTCCCCAGCTACCAAACCAACTTCCAAGTATGTTTCAATCAGGGCTTGAACCAGCCACCAGCCCAAGCCCCTATGGACTGAGATACACTGCACCAATCACATGAAGTAAATGTCATCATCCTGTCCTCCTAGCCTTGCTGGCATTAAACCCAATGATTTCCTGCAATTTTAAAGTTGCAGGAAATTTTCCAGTCATAGCAGAATCTTGACTTCTAGAGTGTAAAGTTTTCTTGTGACCTGAATTTTGCAGTTATAAGTCAGCCTTTCTCCAGTCTTGGTCTTGCATCAAAAACAAACATGTTTGATATGATCAGTCTTTCGTCTTGTCTTCTGCAAATTACGCTCTGCAATGAAGTGGTAAAAAGCCAGAAGCAACAGGCTCACAAGCAGCAAACAGGAAGCAAGTCTGTAAACATAGCAGAGGGACAATTGAGCATACAGCTCTGCAGCACTGTGGAAAATAAGAAGCAATTGTTGAATTGTTAGAGCAGTGCAAGAATCCCTCTTTGACACAGCTTCCTCTTTTGGTAACAAAAGAGAGAAAAATGGAAACAACAGACAAAAATCACAATGGACTAGTATATCAATATCCTAGTTATAGCGAGCTAGAGTTAAAAGTATGTTTCAGACAGTGATTGCTATTTTAGTCATGTGTATGACTAATTAAATATATAATCTCCAGTCCTCATACTGTGTTGCTTCTCAATGCTTTGTGGCATAAAGGAATGGGCATGTCAAATTAAATTTGCTAAATCAATTGGTAAATAGTCGATTTTGATGAATTCTGATTTTTTTTTTTTTTTTGGAGCGGCTAAGTAGCCTCACAGTGCAGCTGGTTCTTTTTAATTCATTGTCTGTAATCAGACAAATCCATTATGTGAAGCTCCAAGAAAAGATGGTTAAGCTTGATCTGAAGGCATTGCCCAATCGGTGTCCATTAGAGCAGGAGGCGGGAGCTATAAGCGTGAGGACAGCAGGAAGAAACAGCTTGTACAGAGTTTAATCAATCAATCAATCAATCAGTCAATCAATCAATCAATCAATCAATCTTTATTTGTGTCAGTTCATGACAAGTGTTATCTCAAGGCACTTTACAATTTAACATGACGCTAACAGCTTCAGTTGCAGTTTTGTCAGATCTGGACAGCATTTTTTAAATAAAAAAAAAGCAAAAAACACTGAAAGCATTGCTTGATAGAAATAATATTTTTGAACCTCTTCCAGCATGTTTTAACAAGAGTTTGTTGTATGAGTTGGCTCATGTTTTGTGCTTTAGCTCCCGCCTACTTCAACATCTGATTGGCATGAGGTGTGAGAATCTGTCGAAATACAATCTTAATGTTTTTACAGTTCTTTGATAAGGTGTTTTAGTGTATGGCAGGCATTAGGTCAGCCAAAAACAAGGAACCAGGTTTGATTAATATGTGGATCGGTACATAATCTGGATATCTCTGGGGGAGCAGGGTGGTGCAATCAGTCATGCGCATATTTCACAGAAAGGAGGCTGGTGGTTTTGATCCCAGTGAGCAAAATCCTAAAATACGATTACTCTAATTTCTCGATTATAACACGCACCGGATTATAACATGCACCCCATATTTCCACAATTTTTGCCTGGAAAAACACTGTAGTCAAATGTAACACGCACCCAAACCTTACTCTCAGACAACTCAAAAAATGACCTTTATTCAAAGTTTTAATCAATGAAATTTCAGTATTTTCACAACAAATACCGTACATGATTTTCTCTCTCAAAAGGATGCAGAAACACCTTTGGTTTCACGCATGGGCAATTACTTGATTTCTGCCCGAGCATGCTCAGTCGTAGTGTACCGACCAATCAGAGAGTAGCTATAAACATGCTGATGTCTATGACCAATCACGGCACAGCTAATTTTGCGTCCCCTTGCTCACAAGATAGCAGCGCCCTGTGTTTGCCTGTGTTTCGCAGAGAAAGAGAATATTTCAGCTTTTTGTGTCAGATGTGTTGCAATTGCGATGTTGGCGAGACGAAATGTGGTAAGTATTTTGATTGTACTCGTGTATAATACGCACCAGAAAATTAGAGTTCATTAAAAAGCAAAAAGTGTGCGTTATAATTGAGAAATTACGGTATTTGCAGCAGTCTTTTTTTTTTTTTAACAACTTAAACATAAAATATCTTGTCATTGTAGCCTTTTCAATTGAACATAGGGCAAAAAGATTAGCAAATAATTGTAATCTGTTTTAAATTACATTTTACACAATGTCCCAACTTCATTGGAATTGCAATTTGTAGGAAAAGTCTCCCACTGTGGCTGCAGGTGAACATCTGAATTAAGTTCTAGCCCTGGGAAATCGAGCTTAGTGTGTAAATGGGTGTGTAGGTGTGTGTGTGTGTGTGCAGGCATATGGGTTAGATGGACCTGAGATGGGAAAGAGTTCTTAATCATCCCCCCAGACAGTCTTTGGTCCTCTTGTCAAGTGTTTCCTATCATCATGACATTTAAAATATTCATTAATTATCTTGCTGACTTGATGAGCTTTTCTCTGATGCTTACACCCTCTGACACACACACACACACACACACACACACACCCCCCACACACACACACACACTGATAAATAAATAACGGGGATGTGATGTCTCTCTATTGTCTTGCATCATTTTGAAGGAGCTGTTGTTGGATAGTTTATGGCCTATTGTTGGCCTGTAGCTGTTATTCTGGAGCTTTGTAAGAATTATGAGGCCATCACTGATGTAAATGTGGATTTTCAGCTGCACTCATCTCTCTCTCTCTCTCTCTCTCTCTCTCCTGTTTTAGAGTAGTTGGGACTTTCGATTCTGTGTGCTTCAGGTGACTTTTCATCCTGTCAGGTTTGGGTATTTTCTATCTAAGCTAATACAGCGATGAGGCTGTTGGCAAAAATTCCCTCGATGTTGGTTTTAAGGTACAATGTCAGCAGATCCACCTATGGAGTGTGCCAAAAGTCTCTTAAAATGAATGATTGTGTTCTTTAAATGGTTTCAAGATTATGGAGAAAATCAGTCTCAAGTTTGTGTGTGAAGTGCAGAAAGCAGCAGAGTAGGAACAGTTTGCTTAGAATAAAGACAAGATACACCAACCTGTCCACAAAAATATGTTGCAAATTTGAATAAAAACCTGTTTTGAATTTACAACTCGTATTCCTTCTCTATCTAATTGTGTCCAAGGTTGACTTCCTTTTCTAAATAAACTGCTTATTCTTATCCTCAGACCTTAAAACTTAGCTCTAATGAGGGTGGGCTGCCGCATCCACGTGAGTGCAGTTGTTTATGAATGCACCTAGATGTATATTGCTAGGCAGCTGCTATAATGTAGTGAGTAAGATGATATTCCAAAGTCTACAACTGGCCTTTGGCTGTGTCATAGGTCAAAAGTTGGTGGTCTTAAAGCTATAAAAATTCTGCCCACATGATAAAAAACTCAAGGGACATGGCCATGATACCTGCCAATTATTTAAAACAAGGACATGAACATGGGCCCTTCTTTGACAGGCTAAAGGGCCGATCACATAGACACATTGCTAGAAAAGCATCACCATGAAAACAACTGGTTTAAACATTATTTAACGTTTTAGCGGAAGATAAGTCGCAGCATGTGTTCATGTCACTTTTAGCCAAAGCAGACATGAAGTAAGACTAAACAGGCAAATAGACAGTTGTTGATGGTGACTGAAGCCCTCAGTGAGCCAACTGTAGATTTTTTGGCAATATTATAAATCGATCAGCCCAAGAATGAAAGAGTCCTTTACTAAACAGCTGAATGACAATCCACTTAAATCACTGTGTGTGTGTTTTTGAGCAAAATTGGGTGCATTTCATTTGTTCAAGCCAGATTTCTTTTTTTTTTTTAATTTGGTTGCATGTATGTAGACACAGATCCACTCTACAAGCACTCACTGTGTTTTTTTTATTTTTAAACCCCTGAGGGAATTTCTGATGTGTCTGCTCCTTGAACAATGCCGCTTGTGATAGGCTCCTAAAGTGTGCTGTGTAAAGCCGCACTCACACGCGACTTGGGCAACCTGGGCAACCTGGGCGACCACTCTCCATGCAAAGTCAATGTACAGCCGCGATGGGGCGGGACCAACCCTCCAGCGCTGTGACGGACGCGATCTGGGCGACTTGGTTGCGTTACCAGGTCGTCTTGGATGCACAACCAAGTCATGTTGCTTAGACGTCAAAGTTGAAAAATTTGAACTTTTCAGGTTACGCATGTGGCTGTGCCACGACAGCCAATCAGCATTGTGTGGGTGTGTGACACCCATGACAGATTGTTTTTTTTCCGGCTCACAGAGTGACAATGCATGTCCCTGCCTAGACAGGACTGCAGAGAACTCACAGAAGATGCTGCTGCAGGGCCATCAGCTGCAATGTTTTGTGGTTGGTAGGTGAGTGAGAAGGGTACAGTTGGAATAATGTCAGCTAGTACATCCTTTTACATGATATGATATGATCGCGGTGAAACTCTATGGACAGGCGATGCGACTTGGGTGGGTGATGCAATCTCGTTTGCCAAGTCATGTTTGGTATGAACGCCACTCAAAAGCACATGTCGAACAGTGGTTTGGCTTGTTGGTCTTCATTTTGCTATCTTAACAAAATGCTTAAGAAAGTCACTGCATACCTGATTGTGTAACAGGTGCATTGTATTAGGATATAACTTCAGGACAAAAGTGAAAAGCTTCCTCACACTGTTATCTGTATGCTGGAAAAATTTAAAAACCTTAAATGAAGTTTTCCAAATTTTCATCTGGAAACTCATCTCGTACTGTTATCAAATCCTTGAAAAATTCCTGGAATCACATCCACGTTCTGATCACCACCAAAATCACATCACTTCTTCCTTGTGCCATAACCAACTTTTCCTGAAAATATAATCAAAATCTGTGGATAACTTTGTGTTACCTTGGCTAGCAGACAAACACTGGCTAAAACATAAACTCCTTAGCCGAGCTAACTGATAACTTTGCAAAAGTTCTTTCAAGAGTTTAAACTTTATCAGCCAATAGTCAAAGAAAGGTTGGAGAAACCTCAATGAGCATGTTCAAATCCAACATCACTAACTCTCCGAATAGGAATAGAGGTATCATGACCGTGTTTCCACCTTATTCAGTGTATATGCATTTATCATCAGGTTTATGCCGACTTACTTTGAGCATTTTGTCCTAAAATTACCTGTTTGAATCTTCAGAAAGAAATTCCAAGTTTAGGTCCCACAGTCCACATGGTCGGTTGCTCCACGAAGCTGCTGACTAAAAATAGACACCAATAGATTTCCTCTGGGGCGATGACAACCCATTTGTTTTCATTTTGCTGATGGTCATTGCCCCGACGCTCCACCCCGCTCTCAGATCACACTCTCTACCTCCTTCTGCTTTAGGCTGTTCATCTCATCTACCTCACCCCATCAGCCCCACCGCTGCTTCCTTTACTTCTATTAAACAGTGATATCAGGAGTGGAGGGGCGGGTGTAAGAGAGGCAGTGACCTACTAAAGATCAGACGGAGATTTATCAGGGTGCCATTTGATATCAGCTCATAGCTGCATAAAACAAACCTAATCATAGCTTCACAGGATCATCAGTGTTAAACAGCATTCTTATACATGCTTCTTTTTGTGTGTTATCTATCTATCTATCTATCCATCTATCTATCTATCTATCTATCTATCTATGAGTGTGATAATTTTGCATATAAGGAGCATCTCCAAAAGGCTCCAACTGTGTTAGAGCAAACAGTCAAGCAGTTTAATAACAACATTTCATATCACACAGTTGCAAGGGTTTCGGAATTTCATCATCTTCAGTCCCAGTTTTTGAAAGAAATCTCTGTCCGAATGTGGCAAGGCCAAAAACCAACACTGAATGCCCATGACCTTCAATCCCTCAGGTGGCACTGCATTTAAACCAATATCATTCTGTATAGGATATTACCCTCTTGACTGGAGAACCATTCAGGAAATCATTGTCAGTTAACACAGTTTGTCTTAACATCAACAAGTGAAAGTTAAAACTATCTGATGAAAAGCCATTTTTGTCATCAACACCCAGAAACCCAGCTGGCTTTGCTTGGGCTGAGCTTATCTGAGAGAAAGTGGAAAAGTGTTCTGTGGTCAGTAGCAAATCATTGTTTTTTTATTTAAATTTTTTTTTACACATCATCCCAACCTTATTGGAATTTGGGTATATATCTCTCTATCTATTTAGGAAGGGACTCAAATTTAATATTTGCATAAAAACTAGTGATAGCAACTGGTGATTCCTTGCTTTGGTGTATGCCCTTCACCCCTTTCGACACCACCTCTTGATGCCGTAAAAACATCTCTAAGTAAATATAATATATGCTGACACTTTGAATAGGGACCAGTTAATGAAATTAATTTAACACAACTTCAGATTAATTAAATAACGAGCTGTGAAGAAGGAATGTGAGAGGACCGGTAAACAGATTAGAGCCTGACAGTGAGGAGCACCCTCTAGTCGACTGAAGAGAGCAGAGAGTAAAAAAAAGGACGGAGATGTGCCTGACGTCATGCCCTGATTCATTATTTATCTCTGAGACCTTTATTAATTGTTCAGCCTGTTTATTTTACTGGACCTGTTATAGCAGTGAGAGAAATTGCATAGTTAAAGATTGATAAGAGCTGGGACTGTGTGTGTGCTTATTGGATCATGTGCATCACAGTGTGCTTAAGAGCACCTTCACACTGCCTTTGTAAGGGTGTGCTGTGTTTTATGGTTGGTATAATGTGTGGACAATTAAGTGAGGGACACACTGCACAACTTTCACAGTCTTTACAGATTTTAAAAGACTAGGAGTAACCTATCAGACTGGTTTCAGCAGATTTTTGTATGAACTGCGCCTGATGAAGGATCACAGACTACATGATTTGTTGAACCAACTATAGCCAAACAAACACATCAAACTCTTAAGCAAAATCTTGCAAGGGCAAGAGTTTGTTTTGATATTCATGCTACTTTATGTCATCTCCTTGCACTATTTCCTGGGTCCCACCCCCTCTTTTTCATTGGCTGTTACTAAGGTCACACTCCCAACTGCAAAGATCAGGCAAATTAAATTCAAAAATGTTTAACTGACTGCAACTGAGGTTTGTTCGGGTCTGTTCCCCTCACACATTAACAGATTTTCTGTGCTAACTATCCATGCTGACTGTCCCAACAAGTGCAGACTTTGCCTAACTGGGAATTGTGGGTAAACTCTGGCAAAAAAACCAGGGCATAGATCATTCAGTACAGGGAAGTAAAGAAAAAAAAATCATTACCCTTTTCTGAATACCTGAGACCGCTGGGTGTTTCATTTTGAAAGGATGACCAGATCCTCAAATACTGGCCCATGTAGCTTGGCTTTGTAGTCTTTACACCCATTAATGTTGAAAAATCCTCTGGCTTTCACATACTGTACACCCCAGATCTACCCCCATTCTCAGTCTGTCACAGATGTTCTGTTAGAGCTCCTGCCCTTCTAAAGACTCAGTTGTTCTTTCAACACGGATTCTCACACCAACACAAACTGCTGCGAACTCATGCCGCAGAAACAGTCGGCGTATTTATGCTCCATGTGGCTCTCTCCTCGCCGCAGACCGATATTCTCCCAAACATCATGGGACAGTGTCTTCAAAAAAGTCTCGATTATTGCATGGTTTGACTGAGGTAATGAAAAACTGTTATTTAGACAAAAAAGGGGGCAGAGATGGTCCAAATCTCAGAGATAAAAGAAATATGGGCTATATATAAGAATGTATTGTGAAGTAAAGAAAAACAACCATCATTAGCCTGTTTTTTTAACTAATGACAACTGTAGGTCCTCCGTGTATGGCTATGCAAAAATCTGCCACGCTAAAAAACTGACTGTGTGGACACTTGTGGCCTCGAGGATGTGTCAATCATAAAACAGGCTTAAGGCTCCTTTCCCAGCCATCTGGTGTGGTCTTCTGTTGCTGTAGCCCATCTGCTTCATGATTTGACACGTTGCGCATTCAGGAATGAACTTATGCATATACTTTGTCTGTAACGTGTATTTATTTGAGTTACTGTTGCCTTTCTATCATATCCAGTCACTCTGGCCATTCTTCTCTGGTCTCTTGCATCAACAAGGCATTTTTACTCAGAGAGCTGCACTACTCACTGGACATTTACTCTTTCATAGATCATATCCTGTAAACCCTGAAGATGTTTGTTTGTGAAAATTCCAGGAGATCAACTCAGATTATCCCCCTAATGACCATACCACATCCAAAGTCACTGAAATCCCTTTCTTCTCCATTCTGATGCTCGGTTTGAACTTCATCAGGTCATCTTGACCATGTGGACATGCCTAAATGCATTGGGTTGCAACCATATGCTTGGCTTTTGGGTAATTTGTGTTAATACACTGTACAATATTGGTCAATAAATAGGCAGATGAGTGTATCTCCATTTAGTTCTGTTATTTCTGTTTGATCTCCACAGCAGTTTTAGCTCTAAATTAATTTGGTTTCATGGCGTCTGCATCTTTAGCTCTCAGTTTGCACACATGCTATCTTTTTGTGGGAATCTAAGTGTCTAGAGTGAGTGTTATGATTTTGACTGATGGTGCTTTGGTGGTCAGAGCAGCGTGGATGTGGAGTAGCAGCTGACAGGGTTCTCCTGCAGGGCGGTGCAGGGTATCGATCGCCTGAGCCTTGCCAGGTGTCTGCCCAGGGAAAGAGAGAGAAAGAGGGAAGAATCATCCATGCAGACAGAGAGAGAGAGAGAGAGAGAGAGAAGGGATTGGGGGGAACGAGGAGGAAAGAGGGAGGACATGGATGACTGAACTGACCATAATGGAGAAAAGGTGCATCTTCTAGGACAGTGGACAAAAAGGAGGGAGCCTTCGACCGAGGCTTACTATATCCAAAAAAATCACAAGATTTGGTGAGTGTTTGCAAAAAATTCAGTTACATGTGCTACAGGCTAATCGATCAGATTTATCTCCTGACTAAAAAAAGATGTCATATTGTTCCTTGTTGGGTAATGATCTCACCTTTACTCTGATTTTTTTTTTTAATTTTAGCAGAAGGTGCTACAAATACAATGTCTCTTTAACATGCAGATCTCCAGATTTGGTGAAAATTGGTTTGTTTGTTTGATAAAATCAACATGCAAAATTCCCTTTCTCATTTCCTACATTCTTAAATCGAATTGACCTGCCAAACTGTCTCTCTCTTTTCAAAAACAATTCCCTTCATCTCATCTTCTTTCTCCCTTGCTTATGTCTCAGTGGAGCAGGATTTTTTCTGCAACGTCTGCAGCCCTGTTTTCTTTATTTGTGGGGTGTAAACCCTTAACAAGCTGATGTATTAACAATATCTGGGTTTTTTTTCAATTCGCTGTTCATGCTGCAAACAGCTCAAACATCTCAATACTTTTTTTTTCCTGATTAGGGTCTCTCTTTGTGGACAAGAAAAACAGTATTTTTGGTCTGAAACGTCACTCTCTGTGCCTACCGCTCCTTGGGGTGATGTCACTCTATGTGACATTCTCACTGTTCATATGTGTTGCAGCAGACTTTGTGAAACTGTTGCTATTTTAAAGTGTTGATAATTGGACTACACATGCTCTCTGTCCCTCATTCATTATGATTCTGGATTAAAAACACTATGACAATACAAATGCTGCCAACGTTATGGACAAGACCCGGTGTTATTGTTTCACAAGTGACCATGTTGGCTAGTGACCCATGGCCACTTGCTCTGTGGTTGCTGTGGTAATAACAGTTGTTGAAGCCAACAGGAATACCCACAAAACTTCTTAATAACAGGATATAATCAAGATTATCAGATATGTCTCAAATTGAAATCCAAACAAAGAAATATTTCCTCAACACACCTACTTCCACCAGTTGACATAGCAACAATTTAAACCGTAACACCAGTACAACATGGTGGGAGGAAAGGATATGAATATAACATTGCTTTTGCATAGAAATTGCAAACATAGGTGCATATCATTGTCATAGTTACAAGGTATAAAACAACAATTAACAGTTCATTTATGCATTTTTGCGTAGAGGGGATATTTTATGAAAATGGAGGAGGAAACCTCAGTTTTTTAAATACCCACTTATGCGTGGACAAAGCCTAAGTTAACATCAGTTGATGTTTGTTTGGTATATCAAAAAAATGTCTGCATGCTTAAATATATGTAATGTTTGATCCAACATACTTGTAAACACCAGTGAGATTTGACCTCCACGAAACTTCACTGCCCTCAGTTACAGCTGTGTTCATCTTTATCAGCTCCTGCTGCTTTTTCCTCAGGCCTGGACTACTGTTGTACAACTTGAGGTGCCCTTTTTGGGACAGCTGTTCTCCTCGAGGCATTGTGCCGAAATACAGAGATGTAGTGAAAGGGCATATACGTCTGCTTTATTTGATGTTCATTGAGTGACATCCCTACCCATTGCGTCACATCTACACAGACAAACATTAAAATCCATCTACAGTTAGTTAGGAGGCTGTCAGAAAAAATCATACTCCTCCAGCATAACGCCTTTCTCCCTTTTAGATGTGTTGACCTGCATTGAACACAACAAAATTCACCTCGGTAACAGTTTTACCTACATTTTGATCATTTTTCAATGTTTGTCAATGTCAGCTAATGTATGATGATGTGTGAACGGGATTTTACTCACTTACTTTCTTCTCTTGCGTTGCTCAGATGCTTTTGATGCCCCCCACCCAGCCTGTGGTGGTTAAAGGTAAGGGCTTAAAAGTGTCTTATCTCAGATTCATGGAAGCTTCAGCTGCCATGGGGTCACTACCGGACAGCCTTAACCCTCTTGGGTGGCTGCCATTGTTGAAGGTAGATAGGGAGTTAACACAAAGCCTTGTTTATATATTAGAACCACTGGAGAACGATGTTAAGACACCCAGAATGGGCAAAATACAGTACGTTTGAATTAATGAGACTGTCAGCTAAGGGCAAACATCTACCAATTTTTTTAAAAAAGTGATTAAGCAGCTGTAGATGCTTTGACAGATGATCTTCTGCTCTGTAACTCTAAATTGATTGACTGATAAGTACAGATGCAGCCTCTTCAATCTTCCCTTTCCAACCAAGTTCAAGCCAAGGGGAGTCCCCCCTACCTCTCTGGAGTTATGCCTCGATTCCACCATAAAACACCCGTTCATGCAATTGCAGTATATCCCGATGAGATCAGGCATCTGTCACAAGAACACATCCGGTCGGCCTCAACCTTAACTTCATTAGAGTAACTTCAGCATTAAACAGTCACCATGTGTTGGTCATGGTCACACTGATGGGCAGGTCCCAGCAAGTTCCAGTCATCAACCAGTCAAGACTCACTCAAGGAAAGAGGGAATATTTGAGCGGCTCCATCTGAATGCATCTGTGTTTGTAATTGTTTCATGCCTGTAAACTTGTAATATTCTGCTGCCTGTCTTGGCCAGGATACTCTTGCAAATTAGATTTTTAGTCTCAATGAGGTTCTCTGGTTTAATAAAGTTTATTTAAGAATTTAAAAAAAATGCAACTTTTAGGTGTGGAGGTTTCATTTAGAGCTCAACTCTACTGAAGTACAATGAGGGGGGTCCCCATGGAATAAAACCTTTACTGTTAAACAGAAACACATTACCATCCATACATTTTACAAGTTTACTGTTTTTTTCTAAAATATTTAAATGGATTTACTGGTTGGCCAACGGGCCAGGCTATGTGTCATGCATTCCATATTTTTTTGGTGATTTTTTAAGGGCTTTTATTTATTTTTCATTCTGTTTTATTTTATTAAAATTTATTTTATTCCTGCTTGAAGTTAATTTGCGGCACTTTGGTAAACTTTATTGTTTTTAAGACTTAAAAATTAAATGATGATGGAACTGGACTGGAATGTAAAGGTTTTTATTAACTGATTGTAGCTGATATTTCCAGTGTTTTGCTGCAGCTATTTTCATAAAGTGACAATTTTTGGAAAGAAATATAAGCAGAAAGGCACCTGCTCCTAGCTGTACAGATGAACTGAAACACTCAACTGCATTTGTCACATAAAGAAAAAGGTGCACTTTGTGAGCAAAAATAAAAAAGAAGGGGAACTTGTCATTGAAAACAGGACCTTGCAGAGTTTTCTTGGTTGAAAATGCAGTGGATGACCTTTGGAAAAAGCCCACAGAAAGCATTGTAACTACTTCAACTGTCTCCTTTAAAAAGTAAATCAGCTGAAATTAAATCTCGTAACACCAAGCAAATTACTGCTATTTTCATTCCCCCTGGATTTTTAGGGAATAATGTAGAGCATCAACCCTCTCAGGCCATCAAGTCAGGACATCCGTTTCTCAGGACATTCTGGACTACCTGAACATTTATGCTGTAATGATGTCAAAATAATACATTAAAAAGGGACAAAACCAAACTATCAAAGTATAATCAAGTCAAGAACTTTATCCAAATCACACTCAGATAAATGATGACAAGCCTTTGTTACACATGAATATTGTTTTGTCAAGTCTAAGCTATTTTGACTTTCAAGTTAAAGAATGCAACAAACTTACATCAAAAATTATTTTCTTATTTACACTTATTCTGCAGGATTTTTGTTTGCATTAAATATCTCTTTGTGCCTATCTTGGAAGGAATTTCTGTATCAAATGTTACAAATGGCTACATTAATCACACCTCCTCTGTCATTTCCTTGTTGTTGATTGGACACAACCATCAGGAAAAGACTAATCTAATTGGTCCACAGACTGACAGGAAGTTTGAACTTTCTCATAGGGTCAAAATGCAGGTTTAATAACATCACAACTGTTTTATCATCAAAAAAGTGTAATACAAATAACCACTGTGGATACCTAAAACAAAATAATTAAAAATAACAACACTTCATGGCTGGATTAACACAAAGGTTCTTGCTTGATTGTGAAAACATTATGCGTCTAAACACAGTTCACCCTATGGAGATCTGCGTACTTTTTGTACTTTTCAGGGTGCCGATGACTCCCTGGAATAGGGAGGCTTAAGTAACAAAACTTTTGTTGAGAAAAACAAAATAAACCATATATAACCGCAACAGCAAGACCCCTCATTCTCTGTCTTTTTCCTCAAATTCCTGCTCATATTAAAAGTGATTCAATCATTTATGTGAGCAGAATCAGCACCAAATGTCAGCTAACACACCCACACACCCCCGGCCACACACTGAGGGCAAATTTCCCCCCATTAGATTTGTAAATCAAAAACCAATATATAACACATGCAAGAATTAATTTGTTTTATATTCCTTGGTTACATTTTTCGTGGGGCACATTTGGAAGATTTAGAATGTATTTGTGCCTGCTGCTCCCCGCCATTATATGCTTCAATTCATACATCTATTTGTGAGCCCATAAAACAGGCATTGACTACCCATGTAAATTGTGTTCCCCACAATAAATTATATGCATACTTGCAAAAATACATAACTGCTGTCGGTCTCCGCGCTCCATGTCACCGGCATACTAATAGCGCCGTGCTAGGAGGCCAATGATGCCACTTCCATTATTTTTCCATTTAGCCGTAATTTTGCAGAGGAAGTTCGAGTTGGTGAAATTGCCTCCTCCGTCTGCCCCCCTGATTCCTCCCATCCCTGCTCCTCGCCTCGCAGGCCGAGCTCTTTTTTTTTCTCGCCCTGTCTCATTCAGCTTGTGAGGCACGTGGGGGTTGTTTTCATCCTGGTGAGTGGATAGAAAACGCCAGTGACCTGTACACGCCTCCGGTTCAGTGGGCGATTTCGTCTCAAGCTGCTGAGGCTACAAGCTCAGAGGTTAAAGATCAAGTTATCCCACAGTGAAATGGACACCATGGGAAAGTAATGAAGCCAAAATCTGCTTGGTATGCCCGGCTGACAACGAGTGGATGATCGTATCATGAATCCGTTATCACCACAGTCCAGCAGAATTAAACTGTTTATTTTTCTGCAGCAGCATACAGATCTGCTCTGGCAGTAACATGACTTGTCTTTTTTCAATAGATGACTATTATTCAAAAAGAAAAAATACATTTTGTGCATAAGTGTAAACAATTTGTTTAAGCAACACAAATAATCCTTACTTTATAAAAAACTTAGAAATAAGGAATTAAATCATGTTATTTTGCATGCAACAGTATTGTCAGATGGACAATAGTATCTTTAATTAGAAAGAAATCACTTGCAGGGGGTCTCCTTATGATTTATAAAACAATCTTGTATGAACTAGAAAAGTTCCGAGAGCCAAACCTCAGCCAAGTCATGTCCAATATTGCTGGGTGAATTTTTGTCAAGGAACGTTGAAATCTCACAATGTTAACAAATCCTTGAAAAAATTCCTGGAAACGCATCCGTATATGGATCATCATCAAAATCAAATCATCCCATTACTGTGCCATGACCAGCACTCTCAATCAAAAATTTCAATCAAATAACATTCATGACTCTTTGAGTTATCCCATCAACAAACCAACAAACAAACCCTAGCAAAAAACTTATGGAACAAATTTCTTTATATTTTGAAATACTGTATATCTCAAACATCCTCTGCAGAGCTTAGAGAACATCAGCTTGAGATGTTGTAGCCATTAAAAATTATACTTCAAATGTGATACTCCAACAGAAAGTTTTCAAGTTTTTGAGATAATCTCAGAGGGGAACGATCCCTTCATTGATTTAAAAAAAAAAGCCTCAATGGTCTGCTCCTCCCAGTCGTCCATGTTGCTGTCCAGATGCTCCTCTGTTCTTGGTAAGTTTTCCCTGTAGTGACTAATGTGACCACTGTGCATGTGAAGTTTAGGGCTCCTTTTATTTTCTAATTTTTTTTTCAAAGTTGTAATGTCTGGTGTAGTTAAATGTTAGCATGAGTGCTAAGAAGGAGTACTTTCAAGCAATACAAATAATGAATCAATGAATGGGGGCCATGGGTTCCAGTGTGGAAATCACTGCATCATCTTAAGAATGGCACCTGCATCAGGTGGAAAATACAGAAGACACCTGTGCTGCATGCCAAAACACTGTGCTGGGCTGACAGAAGGGTCCTATGTGTGTTTAGTCACATTGCAGTTCCACTTCAAGACCCCTGGTGACGACCTAACCTTCATTTTGTAGTTTTAGTCTGAGTATTTTTCTTTCCAGTGCACTGCTTCTTGGTAAACTTTTTTTTTTACTGTATGAAATTTGATCTTGACTTGAGCCAAGTATAGCATAACTCATTGAGCAGTCAGTTACTTTTTTCCCCAAATACAAATAAGACTAGAAAAACAAGCGCATCAACTCTGTTAAATCCATTACTAACATTAAACGAACAAACCAACCAACCAACAAAACACCTGTTTGAACAGGGGTTCTCAGGTGCTTAGAGAAATGAAAATTATTTCAAACAGTGTATGACGTACAAAATGTGTACATGGACACAACATAAGTCAATTTATGTCATGATATTTTCATGTTATTACTCTTTCTGTGATAAAAATCAAGTCTTTCTTGTATCTTCAGATCACCATTTTTTTTTATTTCATTGATGTAGTGAACAAAGCTGGCTTCCAATCAATCAATCCATCTTTATTTGTATAGCACCAAATCATAACAAATATAATAACATTCTTCTTTTTTATTGTAATTATATTTTTTTTAATAATTTATTTAACTTTATTTTATTTTTTTAAGTTTAAGTGTTAACATCTCAAAATTTCCAGACCAGAGGTTCTCAGCTGGTTTTGCCCTTCCTCTTCTCCCTTAAAGGGAGATCACAACAAAAGTTTACAAAGATTCGACAAATCAAATCGACTTCATGAAAAATGTTATATTTTGGTAGTAGTGTGTAGACCTTAAACTTTTACTGAAGTTATCACGGGTAATTATTTCAGTCAAAATATATGACCCACTTTAAAGTTAACAGAGCCTCACGTCTGGACCCAGAGTCGGGAACCAAAGCCTGAAAGAACATGCAGGCATTAATCTTGTTTTAAATATGTCCAGGTAACATGTACATTTTTGTTATTTTCTGGAAATTGTAAGAAATGCATAAACTATTAAGGGAAAATCAACTCCTTTGCCCAAAGATAACATCATTAAAATGTTTGTCATCTTAAGGCTTCACAGATTTTTTTTTTCGCTTTTTGTTGTGCATACATCGTCGACCCACTGAAAAACAACCTACTTTGAGGTCCAAACTCATGAGATGAAACCACTGTGATAGTGTATACCAACTGGTCAGTGTGTGTGTGTATTCTTGGAGGCAGTGGTCTTTGAGGAGGGTGTACATACAGAGACTGAGGGCTGAAGGTCACCAGAGCTGCTGAGCGCACACACAAACACTCACACACACACTCCTTAAGCTGTTGACTCACACACACAGAATATACGGAGCTTTCACACAGCTCTTACGGTTGCGGAAAACCAATAAAATTGCAAATTTCCTCTCATATTTTCACCACATCCTAAATAAACAGCAGCCTGGCTTTGCTCACCCCTCTCACTCTCTCCCTCTTCCTTTCTTTCTCTCTCTCTCTTCTACATTAAATATTAATCCGTACGTGGCTGCGATGACTCCAATCAGGAGAAGTCGACATTGAGGGAGACGGTGGTGGCTCCTTCGCTGAGTAAACACCGAGAAGATTGTCAACTCCACCTTCATGCAGGTCCAGCAGAAAGATCTCTGCCTCCTTCAACCTTTAAAACAACCATCCTAAAAAACACCAGTCTCTGTACAAGTATAGCCAATGAACCACTGATTACTCTTATACAACTTGTGAGTCACCAAACGTCACTGAATTACACTATATTTAAGATCTTAAAGACACAGAGGTCCAAATTGTATACACCGTTTAAATTCCATGCACTTCAAAATAACCTTCATTATAATAATGACGTGTGGTATCAGAAAGTGTATCAGTTTAATGATCTCCAGTCATATTTTTAACCAAAGGAGAGAGGGCCCTGTGATCATCCTTAAAGCTTCATGTGTACATGTTTCAATGCACATATATCAGACTACAACAGAAGTGGTCTGCGGTCCCTTTGTTCAAACTGGATCAAAACTGAAGTACTGGCACAATGTAAATATCCTGTCAAATGAAGTCTTTAGTAGTCCGCCATCTAGTCAAAAAGACTCCCCCACCTTTTTAAATGTTTCGCATTTGTCCGGCCCCTCTTGTAGTGATGGGAAGTTCATCTGTTTTTAAGGAGTTCAATGTTTAAGAAGTCTTTTCACTTTCAAAGGGTGTTTTACTCTGTATATATATGTTTTGCTGTCTTATGTCCACACCAAAACTTAATTCCCCTCATCAGTCATTATTTCTTCATTCTGACTTGTTTCTGCCCCCTATACACCTTACTTGTTATTAATCAAAAGTCTGTAGATAAATGTATATGTATAGATGGAAAAGTCCTTGTCCTCTCAATCATTAAAACTGTTATTATGATCCATATTTGTTCATGTAAAATATCTGCAAACTCAGAGAGGCTCCCTCTTGTGATGTCTCATTTAGTCGGCCATCTTTAATGTGTAAGTAAAATGAAACATACGAAAATGATTCCAGATCACTGTAGTGTTTTCATTTATATAATCTATAATTATTCTCCAGCACATTGTTTCATAGGGGTCTCTAACTTGCACCTCCCTCTCTAAGATAAACAGAAATATTTTACTTACAAAGCTGTATTGTTTGTTTGCAATTCTAAACATTAGCCTGATGCAAAGTGTTAGCAGTTACTCAACAAAGTGCTGAGGTGTCTCTGCTATTTCTCTCCAACAATTATCTGTTTTATTCTCTTATTGTAGCCCCTCTAAAGTACATCATAGTGGGAGAGATGTTGTTGTCAGAGTTCCATAAACTTCTCCAAGGTCTCATAGCTCATTCTCAAGGCAACAGCCTTAGTTTGTTATCTCCACCAAGAAGGTTATGTTTTCGCCAGGGTCTGTTTGTTTGTGTGTTTGTCTGTCAGCAAGATTATGCAACAACTACTGGATGGATTTACATGAAAATTTTACCCGAGGTGTGGTTTAGTCCAAGGAAGAAGCCATTACATTTTGGCACTGATCCACACATTTGTCTGGATGCAAAAAATTCCAAATGTTTTCGAAAAATCCCATAACTTAACATTGGGCTGTATTTTAAAAAAATCATATCTCGGACATCACTTCACGGATTCACTTCAAAATTTACAGGATAATGTATATAGTATACCTCTATCATCAAGGTAAATTTCATCTGGATCTGATCCATATTGACGTCACAAAAAAAAAAAAACATTGAATTTTATAATTGCAAATCCCATTCATTTCACCTTGGCTGCTGTGAGGGTTTTGCCCCTTTTACATCATTATGGGAATTGTAGTTTATTTGCAAACCGATGTCAACATTTTTCAAGCCTGTGTCACTACATTTCCCAGCTTCCCTTGCAATGCCAGTGAAGGAGTTCTCCACATGGACAGATATGA
Organism: Cetoscarus ocellatus; assembly: GCA_037902135.1. Taxonomy (NCBI): domain Eukaryota; kingdom Metazoa; phylum Chordata; class Actinopteri; order Labriformes; family Labridae; genus Cetoscarus; species Cetoscarus ocellatus. The sequence continues at coordinate 711,580 of JBAMNC010000208.1, forward strand.
GTGGAGACTCAGCTGTCCAACTGGAGCTAAAAAGCCACTGCCGTAACTGAGCTGCTTGGTGAAGGTCTGTGCTCTCGGAGTGCTTTTCTAGTTTAGATTTGTGACTGTCTCAAATGCAGAGCTCCCTGTGCTCTCATTGGTCAACATCTCTGAAGGGATGAACCAAATCATTGACGTCAAAACAAAAACCAAACATGCAAGACTTTCTATAGGGAAGTCACGAGGCGTCCCGGATGGAATTTTGATTGTTTGTGTATTAGGACACACGACACAAGATGAATCAATTTTCACCAACCACAGTGGTAGCTGGGGAGATGCAACTTGACTTTTTGGGGCACTGCCGCCAGTTACAGCAGTGGGTAAAGTAGCTGAAAGGGGTTGGCTTCCCTTGCCACCAGAGCCTAGAGGTGCCAGGTTTGCACTCTTGGGCACTAGACTACATCGCATAAACACCTTTGAATGAAGTGAGGTTAATGCAGACAAGTCATCAGGAAAGATAAATGTTGAAATGCTGACCTAGCATGTGCTCCCAAACCTGACCTGATGGGCGAAATCCTACAAAAACTATTCAAAGTTCATATTGTGTGGCCTCAGCATTTGATTACCAATGGCAACAAACCCGGCAGTATTTTATTACAATGAATGCTAAATCAGAACTTTTTTCACCACACATCTTTGACCCACTAAATAAGGCTCTGTGAACAATTTTGGCTCTTCACTCACCTTTTGAGAACCACTGATACAAACGATTTTTGTCCTTCCCTATACTTTATTTAAAAAGATTTCAATATATTTAAAAATGTGATATTTGCCCAACCCTTCCTCCCCCTATGCACGTTAGTCAAAGAAAATCACGATCATATCGACTGCAGGAAAAGTACGAACATCCCACTCAAAAGTTAGCATATTCTGTAAAGTACAGCACTACAAAATGATCTCATACATTTAGAGACACAGAGGCTCTCCCACCTCTCATAAAAAACTGGAGCAGACACAAGCTGCCTTCTCTGAAAGGACAGGTTTCTGATCCCTCTGTCTTGCTCCTTTTCTCTCCGCCTCCCCCTCCTCTAGCTCTGTTTCCTCAGAGAGACGCCAAACCTGTGTGACCCCACAAGGGGCAGCAGAGGAACACGATTGAAACTTGCAGCTCCTGCATCACTGTAAACAAGAAGAGTGGATTTTCTTTGTCTCTTTAGCAAAAAAGTGAACACAGAAAGATGAGAAAAAAAAAGCAAAAACAAACATGCATCATGCAAAATCACAGATATAGACAGAAAAAGACAAAGCATGACTGGAACACACACGTCTGAATGGGCAGAAATAAAAAAAGTCAATGACCAAATACAAACAAATCAACAAGAACAGAGAACAAACAGAAATCAATGCATGAAAAAGACAAAAACACAGAGGCAAAGAAAAGCAAATAAACCAGAGAAAAGGAGACAAAGCTGACATTGGAGCAGCAGAAAAACAAATACTGTTAAAAAGACAAACACAGGTGAGAGAAACATGCACACAAAATAAGTAATCATTGATAAAAGTATTTTAAAAGAAAGATTAGAATATTGTCAATGAAGCAGAAACACAAACTATGATTACATTTATGAGCAGACCCAACACATACTGGCTCAAACTTAGTCTAATGTTTTATTCTACATTGAAAACACTGAAAGCTTGAGTTGTCTGCTGCTGAATGACACATGCAAACATCAAGTCAGGGGTGGACAACTAGCAGCCAAGGGGTAACATGAAGCCCTCCTGTTACCTTTTTGCAACCCAGTAAGAAGTACCGTTTTAGTATTCTCTCTCAAAATGTTGATATCAAATGAGTACTTTAAGAAAATGTAATCTGTGAAGTTCTATGGACTGTTTTCAATCTGTCCCTCTTCATGCTAAGGCGCAGCGCCACTTTCTGTGTCATGTGGCTGTTGGGACCAATCACATGTATCGATTTATCATCGAGCAAAGAAAACACAATGCATTGCTACTCTCCAAAAAATATTTCAAAGGCACTTTATAAATAACAATTGATTATGTGTAGTTTAAAGGCTTTATAAATAAGTGCAACAAAGGTCTACATAAGTACAGTTGTTAAGCTTGTGTTTGTCTTTATGAAATAATTGTCATCATCCAAAAAATACGTAAGTCTTTAACGGTGGAATATCTGGTAGATGATTTTTTTTTTTTTTTGACAATGACTTGAAACTTAACTCACTTGAAGATCTGACGGCCTAGAGTCAAGACCACACATTTATTCAAGTGCTTTTGGTCAGTGAAATGTGTCAAATTAAGAAACATAATGTGTGCACTGTTAGAGATTATTAGTATTAGTATAAGTATCAATATCGGAAAAATTACAACAAAAAGTATTCATATCGTTCCGATTTGAAAAGTCTGGTATTGTCCATCACTAATTGAAATTAAGAAAGCATGACAAAATCTGCCATGACAGCATTGAAATAATAAAAGCCTTTTCCAAGAATAAAAGATCTACAATTTTTATGTTATGTATTCGCCAGAGTCTGTCTGTTTGTTTGTTTGTTTGTTTGCCTGTTAACAAGATTACACAAAAACTACTGGATGGATTTGTGTTTTGGTCTAAGGAAGAAGCCATTGCATTTTGGTGCTGATCTGCATATTTGGCTGGATGGAAAAATTCCAAACATTTTATGAAAATCTCATCACTTAACATTGGGCCGTATTTAAAAAAAAAATAATATCTCTGACATTACGTCATGGATTCGCTTCAAAATTTACAGGATAATATATATAATATACCTCTATCATCAAGGTAAATTTCATCTGGATCCAATTCAGATTTATGTCATAAAAAACATTGCAGTTTAATAATGTATAATGGCAGTATAATTGCAAATCCCATGTATTTCTCGTTGGCTGCTGTGAGGGTTTTGCCCCCCTTACGTCATTATGGGAATTGTAGTTTATTTGCAAACTGACGTCAATGTTTTTCATCCTATGTCACTACATTTCCCAGCTTCCCTTGCAATACCAGGAGTTCTCCACATGGACAGACATGAGCGGAGACTCAGCCGTCCAATTTTAGCACATGGTGATCCAGAACTGTCTCTTTTACAGGGGTTGTGGAAAAGCCATTGCCGTAACTGAGCTGCTCGGCGGAGGTCTGTGCTCTCCGAGTGCTTTTCTAGTTGTTTATGTGAAACTCTTTTTACACATTTGTCAAAACAGAGATAAAAATGTAAAAAAAATATATACTTTGATAACCAGAGAAGGCTCTGTTACTTTACTGGTCATGCTAAATATATTTAAAAACTTATTTTAGCTAAATATATTAATCCCTTTAAGTACTCATAATTGTGAAAAAAAATCCCCCTCCCTCCTGGCATTGAAGGTGGTTAAATGTGACCCTCTTGGTAACCAAAATAGACCATCTCTGCTGTGGTTGCATGTTTTGCAATGACATTTGGGCTCACAGTGGCCTCGACCTCTAACTACTGTAAATAAATAGTCTTCAAAAAAACTGTTAAATGTGTGGGCACCCCCCAAAAAAATGAAGGTTGGTGTTTCGTTACGAAGAGTGTTAGCCCTGCTCCGATTCCCAAACTTAGGACAAAGTTCCATGAGTCTGATGAAAGTAAAGACAAACCCCAGAGCGGACGTCACAGGAAGACAACATTCAAGATCACTGAGGAACCGTAGGCTTTCTTTAAGGGGAAGAGCAGATTATGGCACACTTGTTTTAGCTGCTACCCACATGTCTATCATAATCATTACAAGTGGTACCTCCTTGTATAGAGGGACAAATCTGTTTTTTCTAACAGTATAAACTACTATACCAATTTGTGTTATTAAAGGGGAGAAATAATAGACTGAAACAATGTTTTGAACCTTTTTTTTGAGGAGTAAAAATACAGCTTATGATGATTTACACTAAAACAGCCTGGTGTGAGCAGAGATTACTTAAACTTGTTGAAAAGCAGTAAAATATAAACCTTCTAACTCCATTTTTACCAAAGAATTGTGATGCTCTAGCTTGGGACATATGTTGTCCATTGTCATGTTTTCTGATCATAGTGCATCTGACAGAAGAAGAGGACGTACTTTATCAATCCCTCATGGGATTAATGTTTTTGTTTTTGAGACATGCTACAAAAACACAGGCTGAATTTTGTAGAAGGACTTGAACCAGCCATCCCCTGGTCCTGAAGCCAAGTCCTTCTGGACTGAGCTACTGCCATCCCTTTTTGTTTGCTTAGTTCCTTTTTCTATTTTAATTATTTGTTGAACATTAACTCATTCTTTTTGGGACATTCTTGCATGTTTCGTTCCTTCCCCATCTTTCAGGTGTCATTTTGCATCTCTTTGGGGTTTAACTTCAACGATGTCCAGTTATTGACATTTTCCGTGTAATTTTGCAGCTCTTTCATGTTGTTTGAAACTCTGTTCCTATTTATCATATGTTTGCATGCCCTTGTACTCCTCTTTAAATCACTATGGTAGTTTACATATAATTGCATTATTTCTGCAAGTCCTGGTGATTATTTGGCATCTCTTTTATGTATTACACTTAGTATTATTATTATTATATTTTCAGCCAGTTTACATGGTTTAAATTTGGAAACGTTTTATTGTTGTCTTGCACTTTTCTCTGTGCTGTGTTCAGTCTTATGAACTACCATTTATATTCTTAGCATTAAATGCTATATTTGGATAAGATGCAGATACTATTTGCAGATGATTTCCTTCTTTCATGCCTTCTGTACACTGTGATTGAAATCATGTCCTTGTTTGCAGAATGACTCTTGTTTAATCATAAATGTTTTTCTATTCTTGGTATTTTGTTTCTGTTTTGTTTTCTTTAAGGGATTTCAAGGTTGAACAACATTTTCTTTAATTCAGATTCTGGGTGCAGCTCCTCACTGGTTTGTAACCTCTCCATACGGAGCTCTTGGTGAATATTTGACCAAATTAACTTATATATTGTTAGGAAATACCAGAAGTGCAGCTGTGATCTGCATCATTCAGACAAGACAAGTTACAGATCCTCTCTGTAATGAATTGACAGGCCTAGAAAAAATATGGGGATTCCTAAATCTTCAACACTCCTGAGAGACTCCAAGTTTGACACACAGTGCTTATGTCGGCCATTTGAAGGACGAAAAGGGGACAAACAAATGGGGGAGGGGGCTGTGGTTAAAACAACATCCACTGTGACATCTTGCTGGCTTTACAAGGAGTGAGGAACATTTAATCTTAATGATGAATCTGAAGTTACATGCGTGACTTTGATAATTAGAGCCCCATATTAACTTAATTTAGACTTTTAAGTAAATCTTTGTGGATTTTGTTTCCTTTTACTTTTGTGGGGTGCAAAGTACAAAGAGGACTCTGTTTAACTCTTTTAGAGTCATTCACCTATCAATGTATCTTAGCTGAGGTTGACCAAGGTTGAGTACTCGTCAAGGCTTCTTTGAACGTACGTTCCCCGGGTCAATTTTGCTGAGATCAATGCCGGTCAATGCATCTAGAGTGGATTGAAACATTGTGCTCATTGAGTATGACATTTCCAATAACCCTCTGACTAAGTCTAGACAAATTTGGAATGTTCACCAGCGTAGATGTAATGCATGGGTAGTGCGCTCAACTTGGGAACATTGGCCTAATGGAGCTTGGAGCTGCTGGACGTTGCACAATCATATTGTGATATCAACACCATATTAAGCAAGCATCCATTTCCCCACGTGCAGCTGCAGCTCGTCTCAGTATTCTGACACCATGCCATGCGGACAAAACACGGATGCCCCCAAAAGGACACCTTGAGTTGTAGAACTGGAGTTCAGACCGGAGAAGGAAGCAGCAGGACCCCAACGTCAGCCAACAGAGATGAACACAGATGTAACTAAGTGTAGCAAAGGGATGTGTGGACCTGTTGGATGCTCCAAACTGGTGTTTTGAGGCATTCCTCAACTTACCCAGTCATTGTTGCCCATGTCCCAGCTTTTCTGTAATATGATCAACATCAAGTTTTAAAAGACTGAATATAGGTCGAAAGGACTTGCAAATCATGGTATTCAATTTTTATTTATGTTTTACACTATGTCCCAACTCCATTGGAACTACAGTTTGCATTGAAGTGGCTGGGGAATGCGTGTAAGCCTCTTGAATGTAGATAATCGATACCTTGGATCCACACTTCCCCCCTGCTTTTAACCAATCACAAACAAGCAAATTCAATGCCTCAAAACTTCTTTATTCAGTCATTATAATACAAACACAATAAACGTGAGCCCCCTCCATCTCAGTCTGACGACAACTTGTGCACCGTAAAGTCAATACTCCGACGTATGTTGAAGGACTTTGTGATGACGCTGGAGACTCTGTGAAGTGTGTGATGCATGTTTCTGATCCTATCCCAGAGAAAAACATGTCTCCTCTCCATCCCTCTGCCCCTGTCACACTGTATTACCTCCATTTTCCCATCACTTCTACAGCTCCACCCCCAACCTTCTCCCTCCACCCATGATCAAAGTTTCACATCCACCCCGTCCTCCTCACATGTCCCACTCCCCCGTACAACTTATTGTCTGACAGAGTCGCTGCAGAGACCTCAGCTCAACCCGATTCTCACACACAAACACACACACACACAGTTCCCTCCCCTCCTCCATGATGGACTGGGATTGGCTCCCACTGTCACAGTGTGTGATTGCAACCTCTGTTTGACCTGCCCGGGATATATGGCGTCCCCAGGTTATCTACATAATGCACAGGCAGAGAGGTGGAGGAAGCCATCTGAGAACAAGAGAGGAGGGTGAGGACGGGTGAGATGGGGTGAGGGAGGAGAGAGAGAGAGCTGGATGGAGAGATAGAGCTGCAAACAGCTGGATTAGATCAACAATTATGAGGGAATTTTGCCGTTTATTGGAAGATGTGGGAAACAAAATCTGTCACCCTATGCGTGCATCAATGTGTTTGTGTACAAACTTGTCTTATTGAATATGAAGCAAATATTTTTTTATTTTTTACATCACGAAAAATATTGGCGTCAAACAATCAGTTTAAATACTGCTGAGATTTAAGAGGTAAACAGGGAAACACTCACATGACCATTAACTTTATGAATATTGCGGTCAAAATTAAGCAGTAAATTTCCTCAAACAACATTTTTCTGACGCACAACAGACTCATATACAAGGTTGTATGTAGCAGATGAGGCTTAGGTCTACCACATGAGGCAAGACCCCTGATGCAGGCTGTGAAAGAGGCCAATGACAGCAGGTTGTAACCCTAAACTTTAACATAGTCCATGTGTGTAGCACACCGTCCACACTGCCTCTTTGCTCTGACCAACAGCACATATCCATGCCCCTCCGGGAGTGTATTTAAAGTGCTGCACCTGACACGCCAGATGGACCGTTCAGTACATCTCACTAGTCCAACTTGGCCCAAAGAGCCCAAAGAAAGTGTTTGGGAATGGGCAGAACCTTTCAAAAGCCAATCCGACAGGTGATTGGAAGATTGTTCCATCAATCACATTCATGATGAGCAGATAATGTAGCAAACAGGTGCTACTGCTGTGGTGTAGAGGGCAGAACATCAGCCTCTTCACAAAGCAAACTCCTAGCAAAACATGTCAGAAGTGGAGCAAAAATATCCTCCCTATTGAGAAGTTTCTGGTGTTGGTAATGTTTTTCGGTTAACTAAAAAAAAAAAAAAGAAACTGGTCAAGCTCTGATAAAACTGCTACTGAAGCATTAGCATCTGTGCTAATCTCTGAGTAATCAGTTCCTGCTGTTGTCACACCCATAGCTCCCACCTCTTCCTGCTCTGAGGGACTCCCACAGGGCTGTCCGGCTTTGAGCTGTTACAATCATTGTAGATAGGAGCTTGGCTTAATGGATCCACCTGATTACAGACATTGAATTAGGGCTGAAGGAGGAGCTGGAGAATATATGGAGAGTGAAGACAACAGTGGTCCCTGTGTAGTAGGAGCACATGGGCTGTTAACCCCAAACTGGAAGTTTGGCTCCAAAAGAGTTCAGGAACAACATCAGAGATATCCTAATGTCTTTGTAACTATGAGATGACAAATTGTAAGAGGTTAGTGAAGTTTTTTTTTTATCCTACTTTTTTTGTGGAGAGTTACAATGCATTTTGCAACAGGTGAAAAATAAAACTGTGAGAAAACAGGACACAGAAAACTCCAACTTTTCCCCTGAGAAGAGCGGCGTGTATTTATGCTGAGCCCCTTTACACCAACAAAGCCTCAGGTCATTGATCATCTTCAAACACTGCACCATGATGCATATTCCCCATCCCATAATACCCTCCTCATGATCATCATGACAACTGGCAGACCCCCCACCCCACCCCACCCAACACATATAAAGCAGCCGTGCAAAAGAGATAAAAAACGTGGCGTTTAAGAAGTGTCCCATTATGATGCGATCGCTCTCCTCTTATTTTTTTATGATCGCAAACGATCAATTATCCAGATGGCAGGAGATGGCATTGTTGTCCGCAAACACGCACACTCATGCACACACATATTTACAGACACACAATGATACATAAATCCAAAAGCACACACACACTCACATGGTCATAAACATCTGTTGTGCAGTACGCCAAGGTTTGCCGCCATGCTGCCTATCGCGGCAGCAGGAAGTGCACAGATGAGGCGTGCAGCTGCTCGATGGTTCCCAGAGAGAGTTTAGCACCGCTGTGATGGATAAGGTGGGACTCTTCTAATTGACAGTTTGTGGGGAAACAGATGGTTTATTTGCTGGCATTTATCACGTCTTTATGACCAACAGAAGAGAGCGTCACACAGGAGGAAGACACCTTCTTTACAAGTTTTGTTGGCGATACTGTAAAGATCACAGGGATCCAAGTACGAGTTTTCTAACGTTTAGGGCTCCTTTTTATTTGAAGCTGGTGTCACAGCCCAGGCTCAGGGGTAGCAACACAAATGAGTCAACACTATGAATCAGCAAAATAAGATTTAATGCTAAATAGTTTTTTAATCAATGTCCAAACAGAAAGTCACTGTGGAGCCACAAATACAAAAAAATAAGGTAGTGAGAAAGACTACAAAAGTGCTACACATGCTCAATCCATTTATCATTACGTGTCATTATTAAGTGTCATTTTTTATAGGTCTCTTCTTATAAGTCTTGTTGTCTAAAACAATGGGAACCTATTGATTTTTTAAAAACTCACAGCTGCTGATTTCAAAATCAGAGTTGAAATTTCTTTGACATTTCTTTGCAATTCATGTATTGGCTTTTTTTTGCAATGCCAAAAAAAAGGAAATTCCAATTGTCAGTCTTTAGATGACAAGGTGCACATCTCAGTCTGATCTTTGTCTTTATGAGATGTTTTTTATTCCATGTATTTCACTAAAATGGACTTTCTAAACACTGCCAGAGTTGTATCTCAGTGACTATGTGCATCATTCTGTACCTGCATGTGTATGTGTGTACATTATATGTATGGTTATATCATTACCTCCTGCAGTTTTCATTATGCCTGTGACCATTCTATAAAATGGAGGTCATATTGGGGCCATTTCTTCTAACCTGCTTCATCCAAAATGCATCATTCTCCAACAAATGACACACGCATGAACGTTACAGCAGCAGAATAAAACTGCTCTGCTGAACCCCAGCATGACCTCGTCCATAAAGAGTTTTAATGATAATGGCAGGACAGACCAACAAACTGTTTAAAACTAACACAGACAGAGAGTTAATATTCAACTGCTATTGGAAAATACTCAAATCAGATGATAGAAATTATACTGAGGAACTATTAGCAGTTTACACAAGTTAATTTTAGCATTTTTGTCTCTTAAACTGTGTTCACACCAAAACGTGAATGTCCGTTTGTCGCACAATAGAAATACATTGAAAGTAAACAGGAAGACGCATCATTCACACGGCAGACTTGTTGGCAATGGCACAAAATTGTTGTGAGTGGCTCAAACTCTGCCTTTTTTTGCCAAAACTTAGATATCCAACTTATTCGACAAATTTGCCTGAAACTGACAGAGGATCAGCATCGCAGAGTGAACGGTGATGAGGATGAAATCACGGACAAAAAAGGAAGTAAACATCGCTCCACGTTGGCATCGGAGCTCCTCGACACAGTTATTTTAGTGTTCAGAGACTGAACCACAGAGAGGGGAAACAGGAAGGAAAGTCTTTGGAGAGTTTTAAGTATCCAGTAAGTTCAGCTCATATTTATTCAACACTTTTCATGGGCTTTACTGTGCAAGAAGTCCACCAGCACAACGGCGAGCTGGCTACTAGCAAAGATTTAATGTGTTTTCACCGCAGAAAATATGCCAAAACTCACAGAAGAATTACCCAGTAAGGAGCACCCACAAGAGAAATAATAGACCAGGAAAGAGGGAGGAAGGGGTGACGAGTGAAGCAGGGCAGGTTTGGCAAGCAACTGAGGGGCCATCACCCGGACATTGTGGTGAAACTCTCCATGTGCAGCTATGTAGTATGTTATGGATCATCAAATGGTTGTGGATCTGTTTCAGACTTTTACGGGACATTTTCCTCTCCTGATAATGGATCAAGAAGCCAGAAACACTTGTTGTTATGACTGGGAGGCAGGCCTACCCCCTTTTTTGTCCCTTTTTGGTCATTAAGGGCAAAAACTCCCCTCAATAAATATGAACCATTTGAACATGTGAATGCACGCACAAAGGCACAACAAATATTTTTTGTGTATTTGGTGTGAACATAGTTTTAGAGGTGATCAGACACAAGAGAGGCTCCAACATTACGGACATGTTACGGACATGGAGGTGATGGTAGGTGGTTCTCAGTCTCTGGCATTTATGCCACAGGAAGATGAGTTTTGTTCTAGAGACAGTTACACGCAGAGAGAGAAAGTACTGTTATAAAGTACAGGAGTATCTGGAAAGACAGTAGGAAGAAGACAACAATCACAGGGGTTTGGTTTCCGTGTAATGTTTTTCCTGACAATACTCTCTGACCAATAGGCAATGTCTTTATGCCACGTTTTAGTATTGCCATGTTTGACCAGAGGGATAGCACGAAAACTTTGCATTACTTAGGTATCGTCAACACATGCACATCAATTGACCATTCACAGCCATCAAAGCCATCGTCCTCTTTTGTATGTGTGGGAACTGAAACACATGCAGTGATATCAGAGCCCACAGCCCCCCCTTTCTAAAGTGATACAGCCCCTGCCTCATGAGGACCACTTTTGGCCCCCTCACTGCCCTAACTGGCCCTTGAGCACCTTGTGGCCCCACCCGGCTGTATCAGAGCTGCAGACATGGGTCTTTATTGAGCGGTTTGGGATGGTCGTCCTCAGGATAGCCTACTTATCCTTCAGCTCGGCCTCCATCACAAGAAGATAATCTCCTGTGATTACCTTCTATTTCTCATCTGCTCGCTCTCTCTCGCTCTCTTTCTCTCTGTTTTGTCGATTTCCACTCCACTCCGCTCTGTTGTTGCATGACCCGCCTCGCCCCCCTTCTCCCAAACCCCATCCATACCCGGCTTTTCTTCCTGTCTTTCTCTCCTCAGCTCTTTTTTTTTTTTTTCCAGTTTGGGGGTAGAGGTTGTGAATAGACAAGGCCTCGTCTTCAGCACTGTCTCACTGTGTGTTTCTTTTGTACAGGCACTCCTCGGCCAGCTGCCTATTCACACAACCCTGCCAATTAGGACCCCATTCAGAGAGCATGAGAGAGGACATGAGATGAGATCGGTTACCCCCCCTTCTCCCTCCCACCACCACCAACAGCATCACATCACCTCAGTGTTTTAGACATAGTCTCATTTTAAAGCCTCTGTTGTCCACCTTGTCTCTGTCAGCACTTTCTTATAAAGTCTGTTCTCTGTTCCTTTTTGAGCTTGATTGATGGTCTTTATCAACTTTGACACCCGATTTTGATACTGATATTTTTTATTTAGGCTTCTTTAATTGATTTGTGTGCTAGGATTTCATGAACAGGCTGTTTGATCATCTCCAAGATTGAGGAAACGAGGATGGATATTGGATGGAGGTGTTGCCGCTAAATTCCTGTAAAGTCTCACTGAATTAAAGGACGGAGTCAAGTAATAAATATTGGCATCATGAAGACCTGCTTTAAAACTGGGAAGACAACTAAGTCTTAAAAAAAATGTATTTTCACACAACATTTAGACAGGTCGTAAAATATTTGTAATTTATCATGTACAGCAACTTTGGGACAATGTTGAACACTCAGCACAAGGTTTCCAGGGACCCACCACTGCCATTTTTCCTATTTCCAGTTGATGTAGTCGCCATTTTTCAGACTGAAAACTCAGTTTGTTTGAAAAGTCAAGGAACTTGCGATTCTATTACGGGGTGAAGGTTGCTGGTTTGAACCAAGTGTTGGTTAAGGCCTTTCTGTGTGGAGTTTGCATGTCCTCCCCTTGCATGCTTGGGTTTTCTCTGGGCACTCTGGCTTCCTCCCACAGCCCAAAAACATGCTCATGAGGTTGATTGGTGACTCTAAATTGCCCTTAGGTTGATGTCTGTCTATGTGGCCCTGCAATTAACTGGTGACCTGTCCAGGGTGTACCCCTCCTCTCGCCCAATACCAATGTTCCTCTTGTCACTCAGAGGGGTTTTCTTTGTATCTATTGACAAAATGCACAGCTTTTATTAACAAGGCTAGATTATTGAATGCTTTTAGTTTAAGTAGTCTATTTAAACTAAAAGACACATGTTAATAAAAAAGTGTCCTTAGGCTGTAGCCAAAGTATTGCTATGTAAATTTTAGAATCATTTTTAGGCCCTGAGTTTTCCATATATTTTTAATTTCCATCAATTCCCTGTTAAAGTGTAAATTTGACCCGTTTTTCTTTTCTTTCTTTTTTTTCCCCCACAATTTAGTTCAGGATAATGCTGCTGGTGTTAGTATAAGTTAATTTTACAAGATCTGAAGGAAGTGACAGCAATTACCATAAAACTAAAAAAAAAAAAAAGGGGCCATCCAAGACCTAGTCCTTTTTCTTACTCTGGTGTTGCTGCACATTTTGAAAAATAAATGCAGGTGTCTGTGGGAAACATAATGCATTTGGGGTTGAGTAAAGTTAAGAATCTAAAATGATGGTAAAAAGCAGAAAAGTACAAAAAATGTATGGGAGACAAAGGAAGGATGAATGTTTGTATTACATGCAAGAACACTAGATAAGTTGTGTTTTGTGAATGAAACAGCTGGGATTGGCTCCAGTCACCACGCAACCCTGCAAGGGATATGTGGTATAGATAATGTTTTGGTGAGCATGTCATCAAGTTAGAGCTTTTTGTCAATCACTGTTTATGTTTATTTTTGGACAGCATCCTGCAACCTGCCCTGACACACCAGACGGACAGTTCCATATATTCGCCTTGGAAATATTTCATTAGTCAATCTGGGAAAGAGCCCATAGAAAATGTTTTCAGGGGCAGAACCTTCAAAAACAACAGCAGCTGGTGAGTGGATGATCGGTCTGCCAGTCACACTCATCACAGACCAATCCATATCAAGCCACAGTATGAAGTAGCAGCTTAAACTATGTTTCAGTTCTCAGACTATCGTCTTACATTAAATTATACCACACAGATGTATCATTTACCACTTATATGTGACGTGGACCTCGTCAATGACAATCCCCACTAAGTTCTCCCAGTATTCTAAGGGGAGTATATTCCGACAGGTATCGTTGAGCAACCACGACTCCAGGCTACTGTAGACTAACCAGGACTGTCCGTGGAGGATTTCCGCATCTCTCCCAGTTTCCAAGCAGTGATCCCCGGTTGGGGGAGAAGGGATAAAGATGATTTTTATAAGAAAAGTTTAAGTGACGTTCTGTGCTTCTCTTTTACAGAAGAAGTTGAGTCCATTGGCGTAGGTAACTATCAACACACATATATAAAACTAATCAACAAAACTCACAGAGAAATAAAAACAAAAAAATGATACATTAGACCCCCCCCCCCAAAAAAAAAAAAAAAGAATATCTGATTCTGTAACAAAACCCTGATAAAGTTTTCATCGCACCTTATCTACCTTCTATGAATAAGTCAATTTTTCAAATAAGTTTCTGACAAATACATTCATTCTTGTTTTTTGCATGATTAAGGCAAACATTAACAACAGTTGTGTCCTTTGTTTGGATGTAAAACATCCCTCTGTCGGTCTGAACAGTGGTTGGCCATGCATGTGTTTGTAATGATGCTCCACAGGTGGTTGCGCAGGAGTTCAAGAGGTTAACTCAAGCTGGTACTTGAACAACCCTGAAAGCTTTAATCAACTGAGACACCAACTTACTCATTCACTTCCTGGTGTTGGCTGCCCACACTTGCTCTCAGCGCTACCACAATGGCCCTCTAATCTCGCTCTGTAGAGCAATCATTAACCGGCCGATTCCACCGTGGCCAAGATGGGTGGAATAGAAAGAGAGAGGAATGTGGGGAGGGAGGGGGCCGAGGTGGGGGTCTGTAATGGATACTGGGGCCAGTAATTAGGCGCCAGGTCCCGTGTTAAAGTGTCGTGACTTTGGGAGAGCCATTTAGCCTGCTAATGAGTCTCTAACAGTTTATTGATGCCACTTCTCCCATCACTTTTCTGACGCTCGCTTCCCTTCAGCCCATTTTTCCCTCTGCCCTGTGGGACTCCCCGAGCAACCATTGTCGCTAATTAATTGAAATTAGGACAGATCAAATGCATTCCAACTTTTCTCATATGAGCAGAAGTACCTGGGGGAATGAAATTCCAATTTAGAAACTTGGGGATTTCTGGTCCGCCCCTTGAACGGTGTTAAACGAGTGCTTTAATACGGGTGTGAGGCACTAATGCATCCCTGTAATAGACGCTAATCTAGGGGCCATTGTGGCCCTATTGTCCAACTTGATTCATTGTGATTCAGAGGCATTTGTATCAACGTGTTACCATAGTTCTGTCTTGATTGGTTTGCCTCGGGACACGTTTTTTTCCCTCAGTGTCCATACCAATCGCCTTCTCAGCAGCCCAGTAATGAATTAAGACTTTTGATTACAGAAGCTTGTTCTCTTTTTCTCAGCTGTCTCATGCTTTTTGTAAACTGCTGCAGGAAAACACAGCATCTCATCATGTTTGTCCAGGTGAAAAAAAGGTAAAAACTCTAAAATCACACCAAAGATTAGGCTGGGAAGTCTGTCAAAAGGTTGATGAGAGCTTTTTGGAGAAACTGCTCATGTGTTGATTCAATTCTAAGTCTTAATGCTACTGGTTTGCGTCATTTTCATTGAGTACGGTTTAGTCAAGTGCCAAAAAACTTCAGTCACACTTGTCAAAAAATCCTGAAATTGTCTGGACATTATCCATGTGTGAACGCAAACAGAAGAGTTTTTCACTTGGACTTTACCTGGATAATTTCCTTGCGTCCCCCCAAGTATATTATCAGCGTAAGGCTCATATCTGAAGGCTGCAGCGAATTTTCTGGTAATTGAGGAGTGTGGAGGGCTGATATCATCCTGTGCGACCAGTGTGAACCGGGAAAACAGACTCAACAGGATGCTGAGAGGACCAGCATCCTGTCAGCGACCATGCCAGTGAATTACCTGAGTCTGCCTGATATTATCAAGATTGCATGTGTGAAAAAGACTAATTAGGAATGCACATTGGCATCGGTTCAATATCAACGATGGATGATATCAGCCCTTTTTACAAAGATCAGCTATCTGCAAATGACTGTTGGGTCGACAGATATCAGTTTCTGATAGCTATCTGTAGTGACGTACCCATTTAATGCTGACATCTTCAACACCTAACTGTTGGATAAGAGAAGAATTTGTCTCATAAGAGAATCAAAATGGCCTGTTAGACAAACTCTAATCAGTCCTCATGATGAAACATGAGGAAAGTGTTCGCATTTTGGAGAATAACAAGTCATCGTGATCACAAGTCACATTGTAAAGATCATAACTGAACACACTCCAGATAAAGTGCTTAAACGTGCCATCATTACTGCAATCGAGCTGTAAACATCAATTGAATTTTTTTCAAAATTTTCGTTTTCATGTTACAGGTGGTCACTGCAACGTGCCAAAGTGCAGACTAGCCAAACAGCATCACTTTTTACTAACTTTTATTCCTCATTTGATCATAATCATGCATTCAAATCAACCAGTTGTGAACTGTCAGGTGTGCTGGTTTGATTAAACAGTAATTCTAATAATAAAGACAACAACAATAATAATGACAACTAGAAGTGCTCCTAGAGCACAAAACTCCACCAAGGCTTGTTCATCATTGTTTGGTGAGTTATTGTCAAAAATGTGGTAAATGTTCCTATATCCTAATGTTCACAAATCACTTAAAAAAAATACATTCTGGATCCACATCTGGATCTAGATCGCCACCAAAAACTTCTCCCTTGTGCCATGACCAACATTCCCTAAAAACTTCATCCAAATACATTGAGAATGTATTTAACTGTCAGCAAAAATATGTAAAACTGCCTTGTCTGTCAATGTCAACAAATCCTTTTTCCACCACCACAATCTCATCATTGTGGCATGACCAACATTCCCTGAAAACTTCACCATAAAGCACAAAAGTGAAAGATAGTCTAGACTGCAGACCAGGGGTACTCATCATGTTGCGTAGACCATCAGATTTTAAAAGTGAGTTTAATTTAAAGTCTTTGTACACAGAAAGTACATTAAAAAGACTGTCTACAGTTATAGACTAAAGTGACTTGATGAATTGATAATACTTCTGTTAGTACAAATGTAATAAAATAACCACATATAATGTTTAGGACTATGTTGCACTGGTTTATAACATTTTAAAAACATATTAAAACAATTTAATGTCACTTTGAAAGTAACTAAAATATTTCATGGGGTTTTTCCATGTTCCTCTTGTCACTCAGGGGAGTTTTCTTTGTATCTATTGACAAAATGCACAGCTTTTATTAACAAGACTAGATTATTGAATGAATTTAGTTTAAATAGTCTATTTAAACTAAAAGACACATGTTAATTAAAAAGTGTCCTTAGGCTGTAGCCAAAGTATTGCTATGTAAATTTTAGAATCATTTTTAGGCCCTGAGTTTTCCATATATTTTTTTATTTCCTTTAATTTCCTGTGTTAAAGTGTAAATTTGACCCGTGTTTTTTTTTTTTTTTTTCCACAATTTAGTTCAGGATAACGCTGCTCGTGTTAGTATAATAAGTTAATTTTACAAGGTCTGAATGAAGTGACAGCAATTACCATAAAACAAAAAAAAAAGGGGGCCATCCAAGACCTAGTCCTTTTTCTTACTCTGGTGTTGATGCACATTTTGACAAATAAATGCAGGTGTCTGTGGGAAACATAATGCATTTGGGGTTGAGTAAAGTTAAGAATCTAAAATGATGGTAAAAAGCAGAAAAGTACAAAAAATGTATGGGAGACAAAGGAAGGATGAATGTTTGTATTACATGCAAGAACATGGGATGAGTTGTGTTTTGTGAATGAAACATTCTGCTCTCTTCAGTTAATTTTAGACACTCGTACATCACAGTCAGTTTGATTGATGTCCATCAGATCAGAGACCCACCACTCACTCAAAACAATAAAAAAAAAACCTTTATTGATCATCTTTAGAGCTGCAGAAAAAAAAAAAGGGGACAGAGTATGAAGTCATGCCAGAGTTTTACTGCCGCTCTAGTTTCTAATAACCACCATCCTGTTTGTTATGAAGAGTCTTTAAAAGCTACAGTCACTGTAATTAGAAACCAATTATACTGGGATAGTTAGAGACATTCATTAGTTTATTAAAATATTGTCACACCACATATAACCTTAAACTCATTTAAGGCCACAACGTTATAAAAGTTTAAGCCCGCTCTTAAAATATGCAAATGTAAGATTTACTTTGTGCAATTAAAAATGAAAAATCTCCTTAATGGTCAGAAAAAGGAAATATCCTGAATTTGGTTCACTCTGAATTTTTATTCAGTGTAATTGAAATGCATCCTGTCAAAATGTCTTCACAAAAAAGTATGAACAAGTGTTTAAAGAAGATAATCTAGATACATAATATAAAAATGAGAAACAATAAAACAGTCAGTAAGTTTCAACATTTTTAAAGATTAAAACCAATCACTTTTTGTCCTGACTATATTTATTTCTCCAGCCTTTTTTAATTGTTTCAGCAATTGTTTAAAATCTAAAAGCACAACAAAAAATCCTCTCTAATTTTACCATTGATATTTTAAAATCATTTTTATCTTTCCTTCTCAACATGACTTTAATACCAAAATCAAAGCAAAAAGCAACCTCAAAACTTGATCAACCTAAATCTTACATTCTGAGGTAATTGA
Organism: Cetoscarus ocellatus; assembly: GCA_037902135.1. Classification (NCBI taxonomy): domain Eukaryota; kingdom Metazoa; phylum Chordata; class Actinopteri; order Labriformes; family Labridae; genus Cetoscarus; species Cetoscarus ocellatus. The sequence goes on from JBAMNC010000208.1 coordinate 729,913, forward strand.
GCAGTTTCTATTAAACACACAAAAAGCAATCAAACACAGAATAATCTGTCTCAACATAATGCAGTAACAGTCATCAGTCTTTATGCTTTCAACATTGCTTCATTATTATGCTCACCTCTCTTTTAAGTAGAACAACAACTCTGTGTCTTTGAGGTGTAAATGCCGATTATGTAGTCACAGATTGTCCTGCACCTGCAGCCTTTACCGATACTGTCTTCTGGCAACTGTCATGGCAGAAAACCTGCAGTCACATCACACAAGCAAGTGAAGGTGGATGTGCGTGCGCAAAAATTGCACGCATAAGCAGTTGCAGTTACATTTGACAGAAACAGATTTACTGTCTTTTCTTGCAGTGTATCTCAGTGCTTTTAACACCGCACACGTTACAAGCATTTCTTTAAATCAGTGGTTCTCCATTACTTTCTGTCCAGATATGTAAGTAGTCATGCCCCCCCACCCACCAAGTTAGTCAGAGGGCAAAGTGAAGATTTTTCTAAATATATCCAAGCATGTACACAGCATATAGACACTCATTTCAAAATTCATATTACATTTTTCCTCAGCGTAGTTCTCACAGGTGTTGATACTGTCATGGTAGAAGTTGTTTTCTGGCTCGAGTTTATTTTCATCATGTGTTTTGTGCTCTGCATAATCAATAGTTTTGTTAAATAGCCCATGATGGTTTTTATTTAAATCCAACCACCGACATAGAAAATATCCAATCACAGTGCAGAATTTTGGTGTGGCACCTTGAGTGACCAATCAAAATTCCAGGGAGCTCTGGCCCTAATTTGAAAAACGCTTGCTCAAATCAAGGCATTTATAAATCAAGCTTTGACTTTGACTGATGTAAATTTTGTTCAACACATCTTAAATGATCTTTCTTTTCTGATTCTTAGTTAACATAGAGACTTTGTGGATACTGTCAGTAATATTTAGAAAATAAATTTGAGAAGTTTACAAATCGTCCGTTCAGTTTAAAAAAAACACTGTCATGCATATGATCCTGTTTTACTGAGATCTTATGGGAGGCATGAATGTGTTCGACAGTCACCTTTGCTTTAGACCCAGCCATATGTTGCTTTTGTCTTTGCTTCCTTTGTATAATTATTGATCTTATCCTTTGTTTGCTTGACTTTATTAACTGACCTTATTTTACTTTAACATATTTTCCAGCCTCTCAAACTGCCACTCAGAGCCAAACTCCCCCCTAAATAAAGTGTGTTTACAGACTGTTCCTCCTCAGTTCAGATTGTTCGGAGCAGATCCGGAGCGAGGCCAAAGTCAGCCATGGAGGGAAAATTAAAAGAGTCAGCACGGCGCAGAGCGAATGGCTCCACTGGGGCCTGAAAGAAAGCGGGGCCGTATGTCTTCTTTAAAAGTCAATCTCTCCCTCTTGTGTACTGATTAAGAGGCCTTATTGGCATGTACATCTGTATTAACACGGCCATCGGTGACCCTGACTGTGTGTGTGTGTGTGTGTCTGGCCAGGCAAGGCACACACAGCCCCGCCAGATTGATCCACAAAAGGAAAGAGCTGCTTCATGCTTGTCACCAGGACTCAGGGGGCTAAAACCTCCCCTATGGGTGGAGGGTGAAGGGTGGGACCCGACACCCGCCCAGCAGGAGGAGAAACTCTCACCCCCCTCGTCCAGCTGACTCCCTCTTTTTCCCCCGTCACACACGCATACAAACACACCACAGGGACTGGGATTAACCCAAGAGAGGGCCACAATAGGTGCACATGTCCCCCCCCTCCTACCTTGGCCATCTAGGGTCCTTTCAGCCTCTGTGTTAGTGGCCGTCCTGTCGGGGATTAGACTTAATGAACTGGAAGGAGTTAACAATAAATGAATCAGTGCCTATAAGCAGCCTCCTAATTCCATTCTGTGTCCTGCAGCTTTTCTTTGCTCCCTTTCTGTTTGAACACAAGGTGTAATCCACTTGACTATCAAAGGTGCAGCCCAGCTATGAATTGAAACTAGCCAGCCACACACACATATGCATGCAGCCAGAGGTGGACTTATAGGATATGTTTGTATATATTAAAGCAGAATGACGAATTAGACAAAATTAAGTATGGCAATGTAGTTAGTTGGTGTAAATCAAAACTGTTGCCCAACCGAATGCTCAGTTGACCCTTCCAAAACCATGGGATCACCGGCGCCCCAAGCATTATCACTTGCATTGATTACTGATATCTCTCTTTTTATCGGGACAAACTGTATTTGGAAGATCCCACTTTTGTCAGGTCAAACATATTGCTACCACAAATATTTTTTTATTTAGCCTTGAAGTGCAGCGTTTTGTTTCCAAAACATAAAATCTGTGGATCCACAGCATAAAATCAATAATATGATTTTTTTTTTATCACATTTTGTCAAATACAAATGTATCAGAGATGGTTTTTTTTTACTTTTATTGTGACCCTTAGAGAAAGTGACCACAGAGTGGTGCAGGGATGAGTCCAAAAACGCAGAAGTGAGTTTGCATTTGGTACTTCCTGGCTCTCAACCCTCCAGAGTAAACAGGGTTTAGAAAACCTTTTCGGATAAACGCCTGAGATAACCGTCATGGTGAACACAGGCACACATGAGATTTTTAATGTTTAATGACAAATAAGACACATCTGATGTTTCCTGCTTTTGAAGCTTAAACCATTGGTGTGTTTAAAGTGATGCTTGCTAACTAACTGCTAACAAGGACTACAAAAATGGCTGAAGACCCCATGGGGGTCAGCATTTCTGATTGATTCTCAATTATTCACAAACTAATGCCACAGTCATGAGGGCCAACTTGTTTAGGCCATTGGATTTAGAGAAAACTCTCAAACAAGTGGTCACAATAAGATGTCATACACTGGAAATAGTTGCTTCTAAGTTGAACGCCATGTTGTAGTTTCATAGTAGCTTACTAATAGCCTTTCACTCTCGACAAATATATTTAAGCTTGAAGCATTGTGACAAGATTATCACAAAGACCAGAACTTTTCATTTGCTACAGAGCTTATTATCAGCAATAACCCAAAATCCCATAGGCTGTGCTTGCAGTCAAGGTATCCAGTGTGATGATAAGTTCTGCGAGTTGGCCTCCAAAAATACATCATCACTGCACCACTCTACTTCCTGTCAGTCTTATGGACCAATGGGATATGCCCATTTTCTTCACCTCTTGTTTTTTTGACAGTAGCATCCAATCAGAAGCAACCAAAGTTCAACAAAAGAGAAAAAATAGTTAGCTGTCATTACCTAAAACAATTAAAGAGAAAGTCAGTAATGACCTTACTTTTATTTATTTATATTTTCATTTTCACCAAGGCTTGAGAAAACTACATTCAGGTGTGAAAAGGTTGTTCATCAATCAATAAATCTGTTTGTCATTGGTATAAAGATCTGTAACATGTAAATTCCATTTTGAGTTTTTGTGTTTCTCCTCGGTTGTGCAATTTTTGATACATAAACCTGACATTAATATCCCATAAATATTCTTCTAGCACAGGTTGTCCTGGCAAAAAAAGTGTTTAACTTAATGGTGCCTGATAAAGTCAGAATAAAAGACCAAAATGACCAAAAAAATCGTAAAAGCTTGGAGTTTCTAGGGTTAAAGGGTTGCACAGTGATATGCTTTTTGACCACAAGGTAGTGACTCAGGGGCCATTCACACAGAGATCAGTTAAGGAGTATCCGCAAAAGTTTTTTTTTTATTGTATTGATGTTTTTTCCACACAAAACAACTGTTTCGGAAGCCCTGAAAATGCACATTTTGGAAACCAGGTTCCAGAGCTGGTAAATCTCAAAATTCCACCCTTGCGTTTTCATGTGTACAACAAATATATGCACATTTTTATGGACAATTATCTCATAGCTCCACCTCTCACTTAAACCACATGCGCTGTTATGACATGAGCGTTGTTAGGTAAATCACCGTCCACCGGCTGCACCTGAAATGCATCCAGTCTATTGCTGTATTTTGAGACTGTAAAATAATTTAATTTTGAAAACCTTTTAAAGTCTACATGTGGAAAGGGCCTAAATATATATATATATATCTGGTCTCAGTTTAAATTATCTATAAAAAACGCCAAAAGGCTAAGTTTTTACAGGTGTTTGTTGGTTTGGTTGTGAACAGGATAAATCAAAAAGTTCTGAAGACATTTTAATGAAATGTTCAGGGAGTGTTGTTGTGGTAGTTGGGTGTGGTTGTGCTCAGCTGCGGGGTAGAGAGGTGTGGGGGATGGTTCATGGAAGCAGTGCCAGGTTAATCGACACAGGTGTTCGCTTATTGCCCTCTTTGTTCTCCCCTGCAGTAGCTTGCTGAAGCTGGCATTTACACCCACGCTCCCAGAAGTTTTTCACATTGGACTATTTTGAATACGGAGCTGGAGCACCAGAGCATTTTCATTTATGTGGCATTATTGTGTGAGTGAATAAAGCCTGAGTGAGTAAAACCAACTGCGTGTGGGTGAGATTGTTTTACTGACCAGATACCGTAACACCGTTTTATGTTACAGTTGTTTATGACACAAGGAAGAAGACATAAGGTTTTGGTGGTGACCGGATGTCAGATGCAGATCCAGGTATTATTCAAAGGATTTGTAAGCAACTCAAATAAAGCAGTTTTTTCACATATTTGACTATAGCTCACCCAAATAGTATTGGAAATGTTCTGGTGAAGGTTTGTTGTTGAAGCAGTTTTTCCCTTTACTTTATTAGAAGCATTTTGTAATTGATGAAACATGAATATCAGTCTGATAGCATAGACTCATTTAAGTACAATTCTGTATTATTTCATTTTGTTCAAATAAACACATTTAAAAGAGTTTAAAAATCCAATTTGTGTAATAATTGGTCATATCACCAAGTTAAAACATTTAACGACCTTTAGACCTACTTTCTAGCACTTTGCACAAATATGTTGGCACCATTTTGAAAGTGGTGAAACTGGATGGGAGTGAGGAAATTTGCTGAACAATGTATATGTTTTTGCAGTGCATTTTTTTTAACTGGAAGTGCTTAGAGAGTAACCTTGCTTTGCAGTTGGATCTGCCTGATTCGACGTATGTTGTCAGGCAGGTCCATTTTGCTTAGCTCCACAACAAAAAGGATCAAGGTCAGTCTTCAGATGCACACTGCCCAATCAACATAACTTATAGCAGGAAGAGGCTGGAGCTACAGCCTTGATGACAATTAGAAACAAGTGCTGATACAGAGATTAGCATGGATGCTATTAGCTTCAGAGGCAGTTTTATTAAGTTCTGGGTGGCATTTCTTCAGTAGATGAAAAACAAAAAATAGCAACAAAAGAATCTCTTGATAAAAAAGGACACTTTTGCTTCACCTCCAACATAATTTGGCAAGAGTTTGCAGTACAAAGTGGCTGATGGTTTATTAACTTTACACCGCCTACTATAGCATTTGATTGAATGTGGTTGACAGAACAATCATCCAGTCATCTACCAGATATGTCTTCGTAAGGTTTTACCCTCATGGACCCACATGACGTATATCTACATGAAATTTTTCAAAGCATTTATGAAATTGTTAGCAGATTTGTTCGTGAAAATGTTAAAAAAAACTGCCCTGTTGTAAAATGTTCACAAATCCTTCTGAAAATCCCAAGATCAAAATTAGGAGCACCATAAAAATCAAATCACTTCTTCCTTGTGCTATGACCAACATTTCCAAAGAATTTAATTCAAATCTCAGTTATCGTGCCCACAAACAGGCAAACATAAATGCAAACAGACAAATGCCAGACTAAACAAAACCTTCTTGGAAGGGGTTAAAAAAATGAAAAAGTACTTAAAAAGCATTTAGACCTATTTCAAGTGGGTGAAACTTGCTCTTTGTAAGTCCCCACCAACTTTTTCTAATTTAGATTGTCCGTCTCTTTTGGTTAAACATATGACCGAAGTTCATTAAGTTTCTGATCATTTGGAATCATAGCAATAAAAAAACAATCATATTGTTGAGTCAAAATAGTGCATTTTTTGCAACCTTTATGTCCAAAGATGTTGCCAAAGATTTTCCATGCTTTAGTCAGTGTTAAGGACTTTTCCTCAACTTTTGATGATTAAAAAACAAAGTAACTGCCTAATAATCGGTATCTGGTACTTCTTTGACTTTGACTTTCTTATTCTTTGCAGCAAATTATACCAAGATACATCCCCAGCTTTGCACCGTTCTGCTTAAAAACCATTGATACACAATGTTTGGTCCACATCACCTGGCCCTGCTACCCTTCCTGCTGTTGCTGTGGCTTGTCAATACCATCTGCTCCCATCAATACTCCATGAAGCAGCCACACTATGCAGAAAAAAAAGCTCAAATGTATTTTTATATTCCTCTCTAATTAAACCATTTCATAACCCATTGAAAGAAGCTAGTGAGGAATGCAACAGCTAATTAAATGCATTATTATTGAATGCAGCGTACTGTAGGGTTCGTGTTGATGTAGCCTGCAGGGGGAACATCTAATATGTTTGTTGTTTCTGTTTGCAGCAGCAGCACATTTGGGCACATTTTTTAATTTCCTCTGTAATTATACCACTCTCCGGCTTTGTCAAGAAAATGTTCTGACATCTCAGTATGAAATCAACTTGTTATTTTGATGATTTACAACTCAATTAGGCCGGTCACGAGACGCAGAAGAAGAGATTAAAAAAAGGAGACAAAAAAAATTAAAAACAAGAGCTTTTTGATGAGCTTTTCTCTCTCGTCTGTGTGACTTGTTTTGCTGACTGCTTTGTTTGTGTGTGTTCATTCATGTGTTTGGGTGTGTTTGTGTGTGTGTGTGTGTGTGTGTGTGTGTGTGCTCTCTGCCTGCATCAGCGTGTCATTCAGTGTTTGTATTGACTCCGGTCTCAGAGGAAAAACCTGCACATTCCTCTTCCCTGCCCATGTTTTTTAATTGGAGTGGCTGTAGTGGCTCACACACATGAACACACACACCCACACACACCTCCTCCCACAAACACTTCCTCCCACACACAAAACCACAGCTTCCTGACAGGTTATACGAGTGGACAGTTGTTTTCTTTATACTTTACTGTGAACTGACAGCCATTAAATTAGTTAATTAAAGCATAAATAATGTTAATTTTGTTTGATTAGAATGAAGGGAATAAAATCTGTTAATTTTACAAAAATAAAAGTAAATAAATCAAATAAATATGTCAGTGTTGTCATACTGTAGTATTCATGGTACGAGTAAAACTTCAAAGATATCTCTCACCTCTTGAGAGAGATTTCTAGATTTTCCTGAGACATCTTATAAGGTATGTTGATCTACATAGTTATCATCAAAATTGCATTATTTTTTTTATATATATATTTTTTCCCCAAAATTCATCCAGTAAGAAAAAGAAACAAAAAGATTTGTGCCCTGCAGCCAATAACCTATAGGAAATTACTTTTATATAGTTTTCGGGTAATTTGGGCCTCATATTACATCAGTGACTTCATTTATGCTGAAACCAAACTTGAACTTTTTTTTTTTTTTTCAAAAATTAAAATAACCTTGAAGAGCTCATTTACAACAGCAGATGACTCCGTTTAAGAATAAACCAGAAAACTGTTTTTGAATTTTTATCTTGCAGGTAATATTATTAAGAACACAGTGGTTTTGCTTAAACTTACTTGACAGGACACTAACAAGTAAGATCTACTGAAAGAAAAATCTTTGATTAATATTGCCTGCAGTGGATAAGTTTAATTGCTTGAATGAATTTTATCTTAAACTGAGTTATCTGCTTTTGCTAATCAACTCTTTATATTTCACTGACCGACTTGTTTATTGGAGTTGAGAATAATAATTGGAGTTAAAGAATAATAAATCTGAACAACTTCTTGATAATTTTCACATCAATGTTAAAATACAAAACCTAAGACCCACAATTTAGCAGATGGTATCAGCAGTATTTGATCAAATTTTTTTTTTTTTCTCAAACAAAAAATAATGCAATTTCCAACTAACTGTCACAAAAAGCACAAAAGAATGGAAGAAATAAAGCTTTTAAAGTCCCCCCAACACACACACACATACACTTTCAATAATACGCACGAAAAAATTTAACCTTTTACACACAATAAATTATCATATAGGAGGATTATTGCAATGAAAAACAATTTTTGAGCAAAAAACCTCCCACCACACATTGCCCCTTAACTTCTCTACCTGTCCACCCAAATATGGCAGGCTAGAACTGGTCCTGTCCCAGGGTCAGTTTTGCTGTTACGGTGTTTTAAAGTGGAGAGAAACGAATCTGAAGGTGGAGTATGACATTTCCTGATGGCCCCCTGACTAATTGTAGACAGAATTTAATTGTTTGCCAACGTAGATCTAATGCATAGCATGAGCACATTCACCTTAGGGGAACTTTTGCCTGAATCTTGGCAGTGCTGAATTATGTACAAATGTATTGTGATGTCACTCAACAAACAACATATAAAGGGGACATATAAGGTATGCCATTTCTCCACGCACAGCTGCTGCAGCTGGTTTCAGATTCGGACACCATGCCTAGAGGACGAAATGGTTGAGAGAAGTGTACATGAAGAGAGAGCAGTGAAGAGGAGAGTGGGGAAGGTTTTTTTTACTGTCCATAACATGGGCGTCATCAAAACACTGAGGCTGAAAATGTTGGATTTGAGCAGCCAGAGCCACCTGTACAGGGACTCGTTTTAGGCTGCCCGTCTGCCTGTGCCAGCTGCAGGTGCTGTGTATAGAGTTTTCATGCACCATATGTGGAGGTGCACAATGCAAGGGGCTAACGTGTTGAAGCTCATATTTAGAGGCATAGGTACACGGCCCTACTCCAATGAAGTTGGGACGTTGTGTAAAACGTTAAATCAGAATACAATGATTTGGTAGTTTTTCTATCTTTATTTAACTGAAATCACTACAAGGACAAGATATTTATTGTTCACACTGATAAACTTTTTGCAAATATTCACCTGTTTTGAATTTGATGCCTACAGCACATTCTAAAAAGCTGGGACAGGGGCATGTTCACCTCTGTATTACATCACCTTGCCTTTTAACAACATGTAATAATACTTTTAATTGTGTATTCAATTGAATATAGGTTGAAAAGGATTTGCAAATCATCGTATTCTGTTTTTATATATGTTTACACAACGTCCTAATTTCACTGGTATTGGGGTTTGTACAAAAAATGATACTCAAATCTCAAATTTCAAGTCCGACCAAAAATCCAGTTTGCTCATCTTAAATGCTCACTTGTTTTTAAATAAAGAATGGATGAATTTACTGGCCTTTTTTCTTTTTATTGACTTTAAAGAAAAAGGAAGTTTGGTCCTGCTCTTTCAACTAAGAGGCCTGATTTGAGAACTTTTGCCTCCTTTAAATAATCATCCCTCTTTTTTACCCCCAAAGGGAAAAAAAAAAATCATCACTGGCTTTGACCACTTGAAGTGTGTTTCCCCACAATCCAAACTCAATCCCAAATCACAGTCTGTGGATTGACATGGTGGCCGTAGAATCTGACGAGGGCTGTCATTTCACTCTGATCCCTGATGAGGACTCGTCCTCTGATATGCCGCATTAGAATATGAAAGAAGAAATAAGGGGTCAAAAGTTTCCTGGACGGCTTTCATACAAACTTTTCTTGATTGGGACATTTTGTGACTGTCATTTCCTCCCCCGCCTCCCCGCTCTCTCTGACGATTTGAGGCGTCTCGTGATTGTTAGCGGCTGTCCTGAACGATCCTGGTGCTCGTACTGCTGCTGTCTCCTAAGATGGGAAGCGGCCAAATCAATCCTGAACTGTCAGAGAGGACGCGGTGCAGGTGTGTGAAGCTGCAGCGACAGAGGGGCGGGGGTTTGAATTTACATTTATATATGAATGTAGATGCCTGCAGAGGCGCTGCTGTCGACATGTTAAGACGTTGACACGCTAATCACAGGGCTAGGGGATGCCACCTGTCCAGCGAGGTGACGGGAAGAGGCGGCCGGAGCAGAAACACACAAAAACACACAAATACACACACATACGGGGTAACATGTTCACCCATGCTCCGGCTGATAACTACCTGCACCAGCCGTCACTCCTCTGACAACACACAATATTATGCAAATGGTCGTCTGTGTGACAGTGGAGCGGCTGTTGGTGCCTCCACGCCGCCCCACTGACTGCTGATCAGCTCACTTCTATTTGTAAACGTCTTCATCTGCAGACTATACCCACCTCTGTCCCAACATCTGTGTACCCCAGAATAGGGCTGGGTAATATGTGCCATTTTTTTTTTAGTAAATAATGTTTTTATGAGATATAGCAATGGTTCCTGACCTTTTATCCCAAACCACCACCTTGTTGTGCCTGAGAAGAGTCAGCTTCCCCCAGAACTTTTAAATTCAACACCAAACAGAGCAAAATAGAGTGGTGCAGAGATGATGTATTTTTGTAGGCCAACTAACAGAAGTTAGCGTAACACTGGTTCCCTTGATTGCAAGCCCACTTAAAGCAGCACTACGTAGTTTTTCCACCTTAGTATGATATTTCTAGAGTCATTGTGATGGTACATCACCTTACAACAGGTTGAATGACATCTCTGTCATGGTCTCAGGGGGTCTGTATGGCCTTCACTGACACTATGTAACCTCGAGGTGGATGGTAGGAACACTTCCACACTAAAAACTACAATTTTTTACCGCTTTGACTGCTTTACGGCATACGCCACTTCCCCCTCCTTCCCAATTCCTTTAAAAGACGGAAGTCGAGGTGACAGCTAAATGTATGCACTGACTAATCAGCGCTAAAGTCCTGTGGAGGGCAGCAATACGCCTTAGCTGCATCTAGTCTGCCGGAAATTAAAAGAAGAAGAAGAAGAAAGCTAAACATAGAGTTGTTACCATGGCGGAAGCAGCAAAAAACCCCAAAAAAAGAAAGGTTTTATGGGAGGAGATGAGAAAAAGAAAGCGGGAGAGTAAGCTAAATGCCCGGACAAGGATAAACAGTGGCCCTGCGTTCACTCGCTGGCGTGAGCTGAAAGACGAGGAGGGATGTCCAACCAATGCTGATTTGGCCCTGTTACTGTTGGACTTGTACGTGCATGTTGCTAACAACTGACAGCTGACGCTTGAAAAGTGATTTATTCAAAAAGAAACATGATCAGACTGTACCTTATCAGTCCACATGGTTTATTTGTCTCTTGGGACGTCCTGTCGGCTCGCTTCTCCTCCCTCTGTATGTCAACAAATGCACGTTGGTATGAGGCGCTCTGTTTTAGGACAGTGCAGTTACACTCAACGTCCATAGAGGCCCCAGAAAGCTGGAGACTTACATAGTGTGACTTTAAAACCTTTGGGATTTTTCACGGTTTTGTATCATTGCTGATAATGAGCTCTGTAGTGAACGAAAAAAATTACAAAACTTACATGTTCTGCTCTTTGTGATAATCTTCATAAACCTGCTCCTCGATATTTTTTTAAGCTTAAGCATAATCACTGAGAGTGAAAAGCTATTAGTAAGCTACTATGATACTACAACATGGCAGTTCAACTTAGAAACAGCAACAATATTTCCAAAGTATATCATCTTATTGTTACCTCTTGTTTGAGAGTTTCCTCTTGATCAAACAACCTGATCAAGTTGGGCCTCATGGCTGTGGCAATAGTGTTTGAATAACTGATTATTATAAACAATCAGAAATGCCTGTGGTTGGGTCCCCGACCATTTTTGTAGGACTTGTTAGAAGTCAGTTAGCAACTGTTTTAAACACACAGCAGGTTAAGTTTTTAAAGCAGGCAACATCCGATGCATTTTATTATTTCCCAATAAACATTAAAATCTCATGTGCGTGTGTTTTTGATGAATGTGAATGTGAATATCAAGCTTAGAATCTCTGAATTGTGCCACTGTGGCTAATGTTTAGGCCGATGCCATGTACCTCATTTAACCCCCCTTCAACTATCCCAAACTATCCCTTAATGCAGTCCCACAGTCAATTAAAAATGTGAAAAATTAAAAAAGGAAATGTGACAACTTTTATCAATATTTCAAAGAAAATAAAGATATAATTTGTTGTAACTGTTCCCGTAAAACTGCATTAATGAATGAATTTGTAAAAACATACTTTATCAACCAATAACACATCGTTCAATTTTGATTTCTGACACTGAGAACAATTTTAGTGCAGCCCTCTTGGCTAGCAAAGTTGCACTAAGATACTTTCTGCCCCCTCATCTGTTTAAGACATCGCACCAGCCTCCTCTTTCTTCTGAAATGTTCACTTTTTATCCTTCTGTCTCATTTTCCACACCTCAAAGTCAGATCCTACTTGAAACAGAGCACCTTGTTTTGCTCCCTTATCTCTCATTTGTTCAGCAGTGTGACCTTTGACCCTTGGTATCAGTCCCTTCTGGTCTGAGTCTGTCCGAGCCGCTAAAGCCGACACGTTAACTTATCAGTGAAACCAAACCATCAGACCAGACTGATAAAATTTGACCTCAGTCTGATCTTTGAACCAGTGAACTTTAGGATGACCTTAAGATGCACAGAGGCAGACAAAACAATCACAGCTGGAGAAACCGATCATGAAAGCGAAAGCAAACAATCAAGAAAAAAATTTAATGACGAGAAAATTTTCTTTCATAAAGATCCATCTTTTAATCATAAATTTGCACAGAGAAGTCCCCTCATACTTTGGAAAACACCAAGTGTTGACTTTAAGATCAAATTTAGAAGATATTTTCACATAACATGGTTCAGGTATTCCAGTCAAAATTCACTATTATGCAGGACCAGAGGGAGCCACGGGCTTGTTTCTAAACCACAATAAAGAGATATTTGTGAGAACTCAGTCTGTTTTCATCAGCAGCCTAACAATGTCATTTAGGAACACAATATACTGAAAGTTGACACGGTAACTAATTAAACCAATACATTATATGAACATAGAAAATGCTGTATAAAAAGGTGCATATGCACAAGATTTAAAAATGAGTTCACCTCAGGTTGTACTTTTTTGTTCCTCTTAGCGATGACAGAGAGACTGAAAGTCTGCCGCACAGGCGGCTACACAAGGATCCAGTCATCCCTTCTGAGTAAAACACCTTTCCGTCTCAGTTATTCAAAAAAATGTCATTCAATTGAACATTTTTGTTTCTCTATGGCCCTCAAATGATCTACAGCCTTGTACCCTTCCTTGGCCCAGTGGTAAGGAACATCCGGTCCAGGGGATCAGAAAGAAATGCCTGTGCAGGTACAAACGTGAGATCGGACAAAAACATTTTATGGAAATGTAGAGGGGGAAGGTGTTACAGAGGAAGACTCACAGTTATTGTTTTGCAATAAAAACAACAGGATTCTTTGCGAAAGGAGGACATGGTCAAAGCTAAAAAGACCACAGAGGAGCATCATGGCAGTTGGTTTTAGCACTTTGTATCATGTTTAATTTTATTTTCTTGTGCATGTGATGATAGAGTAATATCTACTATCTACTATCTACTGTTGCTAACCTTTTTTTCTTCAAGGCACACCTAATATCAGCCCAAAATCGCAGGGCACACCATACTCCAAATAAAACAAAGTCTCCCCTTTAACATGTATCACAATATGTTATGGGTCAATGCAAGATTAATCAAATGTCAATGTCAGCTTTATTTATGTAGCACGTTTAAACAGCCAGTGGTCTACCAAAGTGCTTTTCAGTAGAATATGCAGACACAATAAAAACAGTAAAAGCAATAAAAGCCAATAACAGCAATAAAAACCAATTAAAGCAATAGAACAAAAACAATACAGAATAAATATGTTTAATAGCCAGTAAAACTAATAAAAACCCAATATAAGTGACTGTAGTCTGCCAAAGGCCAATGTGAACAAATGCATCTTTAGCCGTGTTTTAAAAGTGGAGAGGGTATTTGCAGTCTGCACATCTGACAGAATACCGTCTCAATTTTGAAATACTTATCCAAAAGCAAAATTAAATAGGAGACTTGGTTAAATTTCAAAATTTCAGCATTACACATAAAAACATAAAGCTTACAAAGAGAACCCGTAATTATATCCTCCACATTCAAGTTAACTGCAAAAGAGCTCGATGCAAAAGTTAATGCATCCACAAGGATTAATTAGTTGTAGAAATTTGGACAAATTCCCAGGGCACACCTAGACTTGCCTCAAGGCACATTAGTTTGCCCTGGCACGCCTGATCTTGGCAATCTGAGTGATATAACAAGATTTACAGATACCAAAAAATGGAAGTTAAGAGATGGGTCAAGAGGAGGGTCTGGGTAGCTTTGTGGTTGTGTCATGGATTGAAATCTTTTTTTAATGGTTTAAATTAGGGATGTGCAGATAACAAGAATGTATCAGTGATCTGCCAAAGCTGAGAGATTGTAGGGTCATCGATTAGGCTCATTCTATCTGCTGCAGATCTATGCTCCCTTTAGTGGAGTGGGAGTTGCAATGCAAATGACACCAAAGCTGAGGATTTAGTCCTTTAAAAGAGCCGTATCTCTGTTTCTGTGGAACTGCTTTGGGTTTTTCTACACCTACGGGATGCAGAAATTATTCACACAATCTGCAGAAAAACAGCACAGCGGACATTAAGAAACAGACAGCATCTTAAATAGAAAGAGAGTGTCCCTGTGTATTTTCCCCACACATTTATTTCTTGATTTGGAAACATAAACCTAAGAAATTATTCAAAAAAGCAATATAGAAAAGGATAAAACAGCAACATACAAACTGGCAACATACCCCCATACATAAAAAATTGAAATCAAGAAAAAATATAAAATGGAATTCATATATATATAGGCATACATACATAGAATATATGTATACATTTATGTGTATGTATATATTTATATATATAAAGTAAATAATAAAATAAAAACATCAGACTTAGAAATAAAAAGATGAATAAATAAATGACAACAACAGTAAAAAATAAAGTAATAATGATAATAATAACAACAGAAATAACATTAATAATACAAAAAATAACAGAAATAGTAAACTTTCAAAGTGAACTATTGTAATGATTAACATTGCAGCAAACAACCTGAACAGACATGTTGTATTTTGTTTATTTCATCACAGAGGTGACAGACACAGAGTGACTGAAAGTCTGCCTGGTTAAGCTACATGAGCAGACATGCAAGGTTCAGGATATCCATTTAAAATAAAACGGTCTTCAGTCTCAGTTATTCAGAAATGCCAACAAAATTGATCATTTTTGTTTCTTTATGGCCCAGTACTGTTCCTGATTGTTGGCAGCATCTGGTCTCAGGATCCAACATGGTTCTCCAGTGCTCCTCACTGATGGCTGTATGATGTTTTTTTTTTTTTATTAAAGAAAAAAATCAGTCATTGTCTATTTTCTTCTCATGATCCTTGCTTGTCATGAGCCCTGAAAATATCTCTGTTTTCTCATAGACATGCAGTCGAGGAAAGCTTATGCATCAGGATCAGCTTCTCCTTATTATTCTCTGTAACATCATCGCTGTATTAGAGCTCATCCACCTCAACATTACAGTCTGTGGCCCTGATTTGAACCCCACACAGTACGGACGAGGTGATAGGCTGACGTGATTACATCTGCCCCCGGAGCAGGCCGCTGAAAATGGCCCTTTTCCTCATTTCTATTATCACATTTGACCTTCCTCATCCTCGTGGCCTGCAAAAAAAGAGCGTTTAAGGCACACTTATTAAACATAATCTAGTGAAGTTATTAAAACAAGCCAGCTTACTGAGAGACCTGCCACAATTCAATTACCCGTGTAGCTGCAGGGAGGAACGGCCGCAGAGGCTGACGACTCTTCTGCTTTTATAGAGCGGGAGGAACGGTGTAGTTAGCGCACCTTCAATTAACACAATGGAGCCGCAGCGGTAATGAGCTGGCCCACGATTGGCCGGGAGGAGAGTTTGAGGTTGGTGGCTGTCTGCTGCCGGCGCCGGGGGCAGCGTCGGGGCCACGGTGAGCTCATACTTTCTTGTCACTCACTTTCTAGTTAGTTCCTGGATGGTAGCTTTTCCATTAGAGCCAGAGTCAAAGATATGACACTGTCATTACAGAAAAAAAGCTGCAAAGACAATTTATTTCATTTTTAAGGAGCTCTGCGCCATAAATTAATGTCACTGGCTTATTTGACACAGTATTATCTATTATCTCAGGTGAGGCTATTTTTAGTTTCCCCTCTATCTGTCATCTTTGCCCAACCTCTCGTTTACCTTTTCTCACATCTGGCGTTGGGTGAACACTCTCTGTGTCCTGGCAGGTATTCATGAGCCTTCGTTTTAGTCTTTTTCAATAAATTCCTCTAAATGAATCCTCTAGTGTCCTAAATTCATTAGTAAAATGCAAAAGAATGCCTGCCAAAGCTTTAAAATCTGCCTCCTCATAATTTATTTCATCACTGAGGGCTTCGTTCTCTGTATTATTTTTCAGGAGATGTTTCACAACACGTAACATTCCTGACACAACAACTTCTGCAGACAAATAAAAGGTCCTTGGAGTGTGCTTTCAGTCCACTTTGGAATTATAGAAAGCAGTGAAAGCTAAATTTATGCAGGGTAGTCCCCTAAAACAGCAGCTGCAGAACAACAAGTTGGAAAGAACGTAAATGTCTCTGTTCATGCTTAGCGTTATGCTCCGTATACCTGGGAACTTTGTTTAGACTTTCTACATGATTATACTGTGATCATCTTCATTAGGGCTGGAGTGGGACCTTTTTTCAGGATTGGAGAGTCATGGTTGAGGTCAGCCTGTTAAACTCACAACATCAACGTGGAGATTCTAGAAGAAGTAAAGAAATGCCTGATTTTCTTTAATCTTTTTTTTCATTGTGCTTCCCAATCAAGAATCAAATTACTTTTTTTTTTTTTTTTTAATTTGTCTTTGGTGTAAAAAAAAAAAAAGTGTTATTCTTAATTCTTCTCATCTCATAAGTCATGGGGCCTTAAGGGTGGACTACAGCTCAGATCTTAGGGCAGATTTTTTAATTAAAAAAACTCTATTTTGATGCTATTTTTATGCCCTTAACACAACCAAGCTACTTCATGAAAATTCAAGTTGACAGTCTTAACAAACAGATCTGCAGTGCCAGTGACGTTCAGAGAGCAATGTTGCACTAGCAAAACACAGGAGCATATAAAATGGTGCAAGAATAAGTCCAAAAACATGGAAGTGAGTAAGCATTTAGCACTTCCTGGTTCTCAAGCCCTAAACTAAATGTGATTTAGAATACTGGTTTCAGATAAGTGCCTGAAATAAGGTTTGTGGAAAACACATGCTCGTGAGATTTAAATGTTTGATGGGAATAAATGAAATGAACCTGATGTTGTCTGCATTTAAATCTTTATCTGTTGTTGTGTGTTTAAAACAGTGGTTGCTAACTGCTGACAAGGACTAAAATGACAGCAGGCATTTCTGATTGTTATTTCTTAATAAATTATTCATACACTTTTGCCACAGCCATGAGTACCAATTTGATAAGATTAAGAGGAAATTCTCAAAGAAGAGGACACAATAAAATGCACCTTACTAATAGCAATAGCTTATTATCAGTAATGATTCAAAACCATAGACTGTAAACATCTGCTCACACACACAGAGGCCATGCTGAGGCAGGACTTAAGGTGCCTTCACACCGAATGCGACTTGGCAACCGAGATTGCGTCGCCCACCCAAGTCATGTTGCCTGTCCATAAACAGCTCATTTTGTCACATTGCGTCGCTACGTGACGTCACGCTGTCTCATGTTTCACATCTTAGATGACATTATTCCAACTGTATCCTTTTCACTCATCTACCAACTGTAAAACACTGCAGATGAGGAAGGACAGGACTGCAGAGAACTGCCACTTCTGTTGAATAAGGCGGGTCTAATGTACTCACTAACTAATGTTCCCACATGGACATGGATTGTCACTATGATGTGATCTGGAATAAAAACAGTTGTTGTGAACTGTCATAGTTGTAGTCACATAATACCCATATAACGCTGATTGGCTGTCGCGGCACAGCCACACGCGATGTCGCCTGAAATGTTCAAATTTTTCAAATTTGGCGACAGAGCGACGCGACCTGATAGCGCCACCGAGTCGCCCATATCACATCCGTCACATCGTGGGAGGGCTGGCCCCACCCCATCACAGCTGTACATTGACTTTACATGGGGAGTGGCGGTTCAACTCGGTGTTTACGCACCTTAAGGCATAACAAATAGCAACGCAGCATTTCCAAAACCAGAAATCCTCAATAAATCCTCTTAACAAGAAAAACGGGCGCGTTATTAAAAATATTAACCCCCCAGCCACACACACGCACACATTGAGTGCACAAAGATGTATTTTAGTTTTAGACTGACACTTTTTCAACCAGGCTGTATAGATGTGTATTAAGGCTGTGAAAACAGTCTTCACTCTGCATACAATCATCAGGTTTCAATTTTTTTTGCAGCAAACCCCAAGTGGACAATCATGGAACTGCCAATTTTGGCACTCCGGCATGGGCCTCCATTTACTTGCCCGGAGGTTGCTGCCTGTCCAAAACACAGTAAAAAATCCCATAGGCTTTAAATAGGCTTGCAGTCAAGGGAACAGTGCGATGCTAATTTCTGCTTGGCCTGCAAAAATGTGTCATCCCTGCACCACTCTACTCAGTGCCAGAATCATTGTACCCCCATGATGCACCACAGAGCACCTCAGACTTTATGACTCCTCCCTGTAAAAGTCACTTTACTCTGTCTGGTCCTGGATTTTCCAACACTTGTTTCCTCATCATCATTTTTTTGGATGACATATTGAGGAATGACACTCATTTTCAATAGTGCCAAGGTTTGCAAAGGAGAAATTGCAATTAAAAATCAGCTACTCAGTTGGTACTAAGGAGCTCAAATTGTGCCAAGACAGCACCCACACCACACCATATCACCATCAGCCTGGACCATTGACTCAAGGCAGGATGGATCCATGCTCTCATGATGTTTAGACCAAATTCTGACCCTTCCATCTGAATGTGGCAGCAGAAATCCAGACTCATCAGACCAGGCATGCATTTCCAATCTTGTCTTCTTCAATTTTGGTGAGCCAGATTGAGTTGAAACCTCAGATTTCTGTTCTTAGTTGACAGGAGTGGCACCCGGTGTGGTCTTCTGCTGCTGAAGCCCATCTGCTCCAAGGTTGCAACAATTGGTGATCTTAATTCCTGTTGCCTTTCTATCATCTCCAATCATTCTGGCCGTTTTCCCCTGACCTCTGTCATCGAGGCATTTTGGCCCAGGGAACTGCTGCTCGTTGGATATTTTCTCTTTTTGGACCATTCTCTGCACGCCTTCGAGATTGTGTGTTTATGTCCCAATAGATCAGCGGTTTTTGACAGACCAGCCCGTAGGGCACCACATCCATGTCACATTCAAAGTCACTTAAATCACCTTTCCTCTATACTCTGAACTTCAGCAGTTTGCCTTGACCGTTTCTACATGCTGTCATGTGATTGGCTGATTATCTATTTGCTTTAAAAAGCAGGTGAATGGGTGTATCTAATACTAAAAGAGTCTTATCTTTGCTAGCTGTCCATCTTCCTTTCTTATGCAAATCACATCTTTGTTTTTGCTTGAACAAAGAAAGACCCCTCCCCCTGACACCTGTAGCTGGAATGAAAGATGTTTTTCTCCTTTGAGCCGAGTCTCTCCATAGAAAATGAGGAAACTGAGTCATATCACAGCTGATTTCACCTGTTTGTAAACTGACTCTTACTGATGTGTTCACGTGTCACGTATCAGTGAGTTTGTGTGTTTACCTCTGTTTGTTCCAGTGTCTCCTGCAGCATGCTGGGATCTCCGGGTTATCGGTGTAATTGGATCACCTCCCTGTCATGTTGTCCCCGTGTTTGTTGATAGGCCCTGTTTTAATTTGGCCTTTGTCTCTAATCTGCGGTAGCCGGCCCTCATCGCAGTAATCCCTCAGATAAGTGGCAGACAGATTGGGTATTCGAGGAGCAGCAGCCATGTGCCCCGGCCCCGCCCGTAAGCCTCTGTAAATATGAAGGAGGGAGGATATTTAGCAGGAGAGGGTGTGCGTTATGGAGCCGAGCTGCTGGTTGGAGACCCGGAGAGCTCCACACTGAAGTCAAACCAAGGTCAACTCAAGGTGTCAGCTAAGGTCAGAGGGGCTTCCAGTATTTTGTAGCTTTTTCCTCAGGATGTCAGTCTCAGCGGGGATTACTTACTCAGACTCACTATCACACCGCCTACAGTCCTCCAAGCAACAAAGAGCATTTCACACTAATAGTCGTCATGTTGGACTCATCAAATCTGAAGAAAGAAGTGAGTGTGATTAAAGTCAACTGCTAATAGAGTGCTGCAGAGAAGAACGATTTTTGTTGGCCAACGTGGAAGTCAGCTTCATGCTGGTTCCTTCTACTAATAGCTCTTGTTTACTTCCATGGATTTTTGAAATATTGCTGGGAACAGGCTTTGCTGCTGAAATGATCTTTAATACATTTTGCATAACTATCTAATCTAAATAATTTTGATGAACAAGGAGGATCCCTGTCTATATGCTGTCTTTATTTTGCCCATATTTACCTTTGCCAAGAAGGTTATGTTTTGATGATGTTAGTGGCAATCCATATACAGATGCATATCCAAGCATCCATTTAATGATTTCTTAACACTGTGAGATAGAACAGTTTTCCACATTTTTACTAGTAACTCAAAAAGTTCTCCACAGATTTTGATGAAATTTTCAGGAAATATCAATAATGGGAGAATAAATAAGAGATTTCATTTTAGTGGTTATCCAAATCCAAATGTGGGTCCTGGAATTTTTTTAAGGATTTGTCAACCTTGCAAGATAAGGCCATTTTCCACATTTTCAATGAGTTCTCCATGGAATGTAATATTTTCTGTTGATACTTTAACTCTCATCAAGTGTAATGTTGATCTTTTGGAGTTAAAATGTAAAACTTTGAAACACTTAAGTGTGATTTTTGATCAACACTTCCTAACACACTATGTAAAGCTAGGAATGCATTCTCTTGGAGTATCTTCTCCTAGTGTTAACTCTATATTAACACTGCAAAGTGTAAACATTGCTGTATTGTAAGTGTCTTGAGAAAACACTATACACTACATTATACAAATAAAGATTGATTGATTCAGTGTTAATTTTGACAGCACTTTTTTTATTTAGTTTTAGTCTTTTGCCTAAAATATCTTTTAGTTTTAGTCATTAATTTTAGTCTAGTTTTAGTTGATGAAATTTCACAACATTTTAGTCGACGAAATCTACTGTAAATTTAGTCGACTAAAATATGATTTGTAAAGTGTAAGAGATTTTTCCTTGAATTTCTTAAGTCATGTTTTACACTTGGATCCCACCACCATGGGGCTAAGGCAGTTATGATTGGATGTCCAACTTAACTCATCCAACCTTTCCACACAACCAAAGTAGCTGTGATTGGATGTATTCCTAACTTGTCTCCACTTTCTACATGACGAAATTAGGTCTGATTGGATTTAGTCTCTGTCAAACATTTTAGTCTAGTTTGTATTTGTTGATGAAAATGTCAGTTAATTTAGTTTTAGTGTTTGTCAATGAGCACTTGTTTTTTTAGTGATAGTCTAGTTTTTGTCAGGGGAAAAAAAGGTTGTTGACGAAAACCATGACGAAAATAATGAGTCGACAAAATTAACTACACGGTTGGATGATTGATTCTACAAGTGTCGCTTACAGGTTAGAGTGAAAAGCTCATAGTTAAAAATTCCCACGGTGAAACCTATGGATTTAATTTACCGAAACATCACTTTTTAACACTAATTTGAAAGCAAATTTTCAGGGATTTTACTCCATTCAGAGCATGATTTTCTCTGCTCTTACTAAAATTTTGCCAACACCAGAAATTTAAACTCTTCTTGATCTGGGGTGTACATGTCAGCCCAGTGATTGGACTGTGACTGCTCCAGGGTACACCTCAGCTCTTGCTCTATGTGGCTTTTGCATCTAATATTTACTTCTGATATATGAGAGACACTGCATATGAAATTTTAATTCAAATTAATTTACCATCAATACTATAGAAGAACAATTCTCAACTGGTGAGTCCTGATCCAAAAGTGTGTCATGGACCCTGTTTTAAGTGGGTCACGAGCCTTTGCCTAGGCAAAAAAACAAATGTTTGGGAAAAATCCTGTGCTTTTACTTTGAAGATTTTTTATGCATTGGAGTGCTTGCCTATTCACACTCCTTAACAATAGGTGCCGATAATACCCTGTAATGCTAATTGACACCCATTTCAATAGCACAGTGTTTGTTATATATTCACTGAGTGAGTACTTAGTTAAAGCTACATATTTTTAAATCTTTTTAAAACTACTTCTTAGTAGCTGGACTTTTTTTATTTCATGTCTGTGCATGAAAGCACTGTTGAGTCTGTTAAGAAAGACTGAAGTTACTGAAGTGCCTCGGTGTTGCAACAGCCTCATAATCAGTGGCTTACTCAGTCTTACTGATTGAATATTGTTAATACAGGGCTGTTCAGTATGCATCCACTGACACAGGGTTATCTCGGCTTCAACCACATTTATATTCTTGAAACCTTGTGTCCCGAGATCCAATTTCCAGTTGTAATTAAAATGCAGCTAATTGGGTGTAAAAGAGAATATTTTCCTCTCTAGCATCACCACCTGCTGGTCATTTTGACTTATCACTAAGTTTATTTGTTTGTGTTGTCATACTGGTATATTCTGTATTGCCTGAGGTTCAAACTGCACAATCTTTTGATTAAATAGATTTGAGAAGATAAAAATGTTCCTCATTTTGGGTAGCAGATTGTCATTAAGTGATGATTGGGTGTCCCAAAGCCAGACTAGTTAAGAACCACTGCCATGAAATGATGAATGGACCATTTCTAAATTACAGATAAAATAGATTAAAAAGAAATACAGCAGTGTGTGCTCCAGACCTAAAATGTTATCTTAAAAAAACGTGTAATAAACCGACACTAAAGAAAGATTCAATGACTGATTGATTATTGGGCATAATAAGTTGCCTGAAACATGCTTAACCCTTTGACTTCCAAACTAAGAAATACATTGCAACATTTTTTTTGTTGGTAAAACTGTTTTCCTTCCTCTTCATTTAGCAACATTTCTGGTTTTATTTTTCAGATTACCCAATC
Source organism: Cetoscarus ocellatus (assembly GCA_037902135.1). Lineage (NCBI taxonomy): Eukaryota > Metazoa > Chordata > Actinopteri > Labriformes > Labridae > Cetoscarus > Cetoscarus ocellatus. The sequence goes on from JBAMNC010000208.1 coordinate 753,066, forward strand.
GGGAAGCAGATTTTCTGAGGAATCATGGATTTTTTTTTTATCATCAAATTGATTTTCTTCAACTAAATTATGATTAGTATAGGATCTGGAAAAATGTGAATAGATTTTTTCTTACTCCAATGTATGCTCTTACTGTTAGATTTCTGAGGAGTTATGATTCACTTCTGATTTTTCTAGTTTTCAAACAATTATATTCATGTACAGCAGCACCACCCATTGGATACAAATTAGCATTATAATCTTTATTAAGAGAGGGGAATAAGGAAAAACAGAAACAGATAGGCTTTCAACTTTTTAAATACAGTGGTAGGACAGCAAAAAGTCAACCACACGGTTACAATGCCAGTCAAAGAGTTAATTAAGCTTGACTTTGTTCTTGTGTTATTGAAGGACTGTTTAAATATTTGCAACTATAAATTTTGCAGGTGGCTTTTTACACACTTATCTGTATTTCTACATTTCTCACTGAGCCCTGCTCCTATCATGAGGGTAAATTGTGATGAGTATGACATCACTGACGTGGATAAAATACAGCCAATCACAGCAGCTCCTTCTGATCGCTGCAGAGCCGCTCAGCTGACTCTTTGGCCCCGGCTGATGTCATGGGATCCTGGCTGACCGCTGCAGCATCTGATGCTTATCGGGGGTGTTAGCGTGCGGAGAGGAGACGGAGAGGCCAGAGCGATGAGGTGAAAGTTTAGTCCCGACACCCCGGCAGCCGTCTGATGATCCACTTCAGAGTGAAAAAAGAGAGAGAGGAGGATGTGCGGTCCCAGGCTCGTTTGGAGAGCAGCCTAATTGAATTAGTCCAGAATGAGAACATGGAGGGAGATTTCACATGCTTCCTAAATGCCTGGAGATCCGTTACTTAGTCTTGGCAGGATTCAGGGCTCTTTTAAGCTGACACTAAAACCATTGAGCACACTGACAGATATTCTTTTTCCCCACCGGGGAGTCCAGGTTCATCCCTCTGTCACGCAAACATTCACAGCTGTCAGAGAGAAGAGGGATCATTGAAATGTGTTCTGAACACATCATTTAAGATAAAGCAAATAGTTTAATTGCTCTTTAAATGATCAGTGTGACCAGAACTGAGGTATTTATTTAAACTTGTTTAGCTTTTAAATTCTTTTTTTTGTTTTTCTGTCTTTGTCTAACCCTTTTTGATACTTTTTTTTATTTAATTGGCTGCTTTTATAACCTGTAAGTCTTGCCTTTTCCCTCTGACATTACATTTTGATGTGCTGGCTAATGCACTTCAAATAATCTTGTTCTCGAAATAGCTCTTATGGCATTGCCTTGTTTATTTCTTGGCATTAATTACACAATTTTTTGACACTTATAAATATATCATACCCTGTTTTCTTTTAAATTCAAATATAATTACCATTATTCTTGATTTTTGTTTGTCAAACTATGTATTAATACCCTTAAAAATTCTTTCCTTTGTCTTCCAAAGGTCCCATGTCCTAGTGTGTTTGACCTTTTACATCATGTCTTAAATATCTATTAAGCACGAATTTGATTCAACTTGGAAATAAAGAACATTTTGTCTCTATAGAGGATCAGACACAGCTACACTGCAAAAACTCAGATCTTGTTGAGAGTATTTTTTCAATTTCAAGTCAAAAAACCCCCACTAGACTGATATTCTAAGCCACAATTTCCTATGTCTAGATTATGATCTTATTTGAAGATATAAGAATTAAAAATAAAGCCTGAGTTGCTAGTAATAAGAAAAATAATCTGCGAAGGAGGCAAGACAAATTTATCTTAAAGGGTGCCTTAAATTTTTTTTTTTTTAATCCAAAGCAGAGTTTAAACCTGAATTTAAGACCCTCACTGAGTCAAATTTTCCTTGTTTCATGGGCAGATATATTCTTATCATTTCAAGCAATTCAGTGCCTCATTTTTGACTTTTATTCCTTGTAGGAAGATATTTATCTGGGCATGCTAAGTGAATGTGGATTAGAATAAGTGTTTTAGATATTTCTGACTTTATAATAGACAAACACACTTGCTGAGGTCTGAGTTTTTGCAGCGTATTTTTTGTCCCCTTTGGAAAATTCTGATCTGAGGAGGCAGGGAGGCTATGATAATGAACTCTGCAATGGAGAGGAAATAATTAGCTGAAAAAAGAAAAAGAAATCTAAGAACTGTAGCTTCAGTAGACGTGGTTGTAGGTAAAAAATGTTGACGTAAATATTCCAAGCTTAAATATTAACGAACTCCTAAACACCATTTTGTAAACAAGTAACACTGAGGTATTAACTTTGTCATCATATCTGTCATTCTGATTGGTTGCTCTTGTAGTTCATACAGCAGCGAGGTTGTCCTCTTCATCTCTTTGCTGACTCCTCTCTCTTTCAGTTTTTGTCTTTGCCCTGCAGTCTGCTTCATGCCATCTCCGTCTCCATCTCCGGGCCTCCTGCTGCCCCCCGCCCTGTTTGCCCTGTCGTCCCCAGCAGCGAGGCACGCTGGCCTGTTTGTTTTAATCAGCACTATGTTTGCCAAAGAGCTTACCTCAGGAGATGGGAGTCCTTGTGTGTTCTCCTGCATGTAGAGAGGACGAGGAAGAGGAGGAGGAGGGGGGCTGAGCGAGGGCACAACTGTACGCCTTTAATACATATTTTATGTTTTAATTTCAGAGTGCAGGATCTCCTTTGTTTAAGAATAAAGGCATTTTCTAAGGGGGGTTGGTCAATAACAATGGCTCAACACTTTACTCAGAAAGGTGCTGCACTCTTGGAAATTTGGTGATCACAAAAAACTGCAGAGACAAACCTTTTTTTAAGAATTATTTGGATTGACTATACCTTTATTTGACAGGACACTGGAAATAAAAGGGAATAATGGGGAGAGGAGTTGGGATCGACTTAAGGGAAAGATTTGAATCCCAACCAAAACCTCATTATCCAAATCATTCAGTGGTAAAACTTAGGGATGTACAAAATTATTGGTGTTGTACTGGTATCTGCATATAATTTATATAAAAGCTAAATATAACGTATGTATCGGCAGATACACATATTTACTGCCACTATTTTAGCCTTATATGCTAGGATGGAGTTTGAATAATTTCTGCATGTTAATTTCAAATTAAAAGTTTTAGCTCCCAAAAAACAGCATATATTATTATGTCACTATTATTTGTTTGTATATTCGCATATAACATAAGAGTTATGTAAAAAAAAAAAAAAAAAAAAAACCTTCCTTAAGTTACTTCAATACATCAGTATTGATATCTGTAGTGGCCAAAACAAGTTTTAAAGTAAAGGTATGTTGGATATCAACAAAATTCTGATATTTTGCATCCTTATAAAAAAAAAAATCCAAACTTTGACATTACAGGATATTCAAGATTTTTTTTTTTTTTTTTTGCAGTTTCTTTCTTTAAATGTTTTTGTTGTCTCATTTTTACTCAGATAGTAAAAAAAAAAATTAAACACATCAAAAAACAGTGCATTTTGTATGTAGAAAGTAACGTGTTTGTACATGATACAAAAAGTGCCCAGTGCTGAAACCTCCTATCTCCTCAAGCTTTACCTCACTTACATTTTGCTAAACAAATCTTTACAAAAAGAGGAAGAAGAGGAGGACCGTGTCTTACACAAAAGTTTCCTCTTGGCTTTCTGCTGGTTAAATAAAATTAATAATCTGCAAAATGTAACAATAAAGGAAATTAAGTGCGCCTGACAAAGTCCTATCTTTACCATCCTTTCCAGTAACAATAGCAAAATTAGTCCAGATATCAGACTTGCCTTGCAGTGTTTTTGTGCTGTAAATACCGGCTCTCATCTTTTTTTCCACCTCATTTATTGATTCTATGTTTCGAGTGCTCGCTTAATCTGGAGCATCAGAGAATTTTCCAACCGCTCCTGCCCACAGCAATGCTGGGACTGCCTTATCCTGCAAGGTTTTCCGCTGGGTCCTGTGGTACCCCTTGAATCTTGTTCCCATTGCAGTCCTCTTATATGTAGCTCATCAAATCCACTTTGACCTCAAGTTGTAAATCTCAAATGACTGGGGTCTTTTTCACACCTAGATGATTTGGAAATTGTTTCAATCCAGGTTGGCATTCCCTGTCTGGCACGGTCTGTAAGATTTATATATGAACATTGCAATCGATCCCTGTTTTGGTACAAACAACTTCACTAAGCTCGCCAGAAATGAGTGATCTTGGCTCATTTTCAATTGACTTCTGGAGTGGTTGTGGTTGTATGAGAGAGTTACAAGGCCACGCTGAGTTTGAGATTTCCTGGAAGGATCGACAATTGACCGAGCAACTGACAAACTGGGTGATGAGTTAACTCATGACACTGCCACAGTGGTATAAGCAGCAGTAGTCGTAATAATAATTACATTACAGCCAGCTGGCAGATGACAAAGTACTACAAAGTGATGTTCTGGATGGTTTGCTACCTTATTACCCCTATAGGGTGGTGCAGGGATGATGTATTTTTGTAGGCCAACACAGAAGTTAGCATCACACTGGTTCCCTCGAAGCCTACTACAAGTCTAAGGGATTTTTTTTTGATCATTGCTGATAATAAGCTCTGTAGCAAAAATTATGAAACTTGCATGTTCTGCTCTTTGTGATTGTCTTAACAAACAAACCTACTTTTCATGATTTTTTAAGCTTATACGTAATCTGTGAGAGTGAAAAGCTAATATTAAGCTACTATGGAACTGCAAAATGGTTCAACTTAGAAGCAGCTACAATATTTCCAGTGTATATCATCTTACTGTGACCTCTTGTTTGAGAGTTTTCTTGTATAAGGATCTCTTGATCAAGTTGGTCCTCATGGCTGTGGCAATAGTGTTTGAATAAGTGATTATTAAAAAACAATCAGAAATGCTTGCTGTCGGGTCCCAGGCCATTTTTTTGTAGTTCTTGTAAGCAGTTAGTGACCAACCATCGTAAACTGCAAGGCATGTGTCACACTGATGAATATGCTCATCCGTATGAGCTGGTGCGACTCAGCCATTTCATAATGACATGACATAATCTAACGGAGATATGCAAACTTCTAGGATGTTTTTTTCAACTGATTTGGAGCAAACAAAAGAGCTGTAGGTGTGAAAACCACCTAAATGTAATGATTCAGAATCTAGGAGGCTCCATCTGGTTGGGAGAAGTAAAATACCTGCACAGATATCACGCAAAAAACTGTTTGCAACATCCTCCACAGGTCATGCAGCCCTGATTGTTGAGAGGGTGAATCCAGTCAAAAATTTGGCTTTAATCCTAAAGCCAGCCGAAGAAGCTAAAAGGACAAAATGAAGACATGAAGGCCTGAAGGGTGTGGCCCAGACAGACCTTTCAGACTGAATTTTTGACCTCTGGCTGCCCTCAAACATGGATCAAACTAATGAAGTTAGTCTGCCACTTTCATAAACACAAATAGAAACCCCACCAGCCAGACACACACCATGATTAGCACTGTCTGATTCATGTTCCCAATACAGGACACTCACACACTTTCTGAGCCTAACACTAATTTGGATCTGAGCCTCACCAGAGCAGCACTTGTATTGTCCCGATCTTTTTAAAAATTACGTAATGTTAATACCTCTATAGTATTTTCATATTTCCTTTCCCATTGGTCTCGGTGCAGATGGAGATGTGTGTGAAAGTATCAGACAGTCTCGTGTTTTTCTTATTAATAAGGGCAGATTAAGAGATTTGCCATCCGACGCTCCGGCCCACAACTGTCAAAACAGCAGGCAGGAAAAGCTGCTTCTTCACCCCCCTCCCCTCTGGAACAGCCCCCACTAAGTATACATGAATACAGATCTGTGTGAGTGGGCATATTTATGAGAGATAAATGTGTTTTTGGGAGGGGTGTGTGTGACTGCATATCTGTGTGCATTTTAGGATTAAAATGGAGATCAGTCCTGTGTTACAAGATTCATGCTGATTGGTGTCATTGTCGTCTGATTCGCCTCCAGTTTTTGTTGATGTTGGATGTTGTGATCAATGTCATGCTGTAAACACAAATACAAGGATGCCTATAAGAAGAATTCTGATCTGGATGTATTAAGTCTGTCTAGGTTTTTGCTTTAATCACCATATTAAAAGTTCAAAATAAAAGTATCTCAGTTATTAATTGCAATTATGACACGCTGTTTTATCCTTTAGCGTTAAATTTAATCTAGCATTGTGATAGTGCAGCTGGATACTCTGCATCTTAGTGTCTTCCTGCTTTTCCACCATTCCTTTAAGTAGCTTACTGGACAAGTAAAAACTAGTAAGCGCCTTTTCATATGAAACACTTACATTCTACAGTCCCTGTAACTGTCCATCATAGCTTGTGTTATGTGCTATTTAGTCAGTGCAAGCCCTGGAACGAGTATAAATAGTAACTGATACATCTTACACCAAGTTTTGAACAGAGGAAGGGATGAATGAGTAAAGAGATAACCACGCAATTTGTATGAGTATATTAAAGTTTTATTTGTTTTTGTGTTGCATCATTAGTTTTGACCCTTGAGAGAAGTTGCTGTTTGAGTCGTACCTGTGTACCTGTTGCCATGAGCGAGTTACACCCTTGGTAGGTAAAGCGAGGTATGTGTGGTATTTATCGGTGTTATGAATAATGGCTGATTTAATTGCATGTGCTAAGGGACACTGCAATACTGTTAAAGAAATTTGCAATATATAAAGGGGTGATGCATTTTATTATTAATCTTAAGGGCTGTGACATAACATTATCTCCACCAAGGGGGTTATGTATTTGCAGTTGATTTAGATGACATTGTCAGGGAATGTTAATCATGGCACAAGGGAGATGTAATAACATTTCATCAGTATATTTTTTAATAAAATTTTTTGACTGGATTATTTTTATTTTTATTTTCAAAGTGCTTCATGAAAGGGTTTAAATGTGGGGATGAGTTAATAAAAATTTGACCCTCAAGTCATATTTTTGATGCCAAGGATTACTTAGAGTTCTTTTAGCTGTTTTGTTGATATTTTTGATCTACTGGAACTTGTTTTTCCTGCTTGGACGAGCTTATTTTTTTTAGCTATCAGATGACCCTTACTTTATCTCAGAATAAAAGCAGGTTTTATCTGAACAGGAAGTAAAACACTAGTGAAATCATAGCAAAGAATTTTTTTTAGATATTTTTTCAAATGAATCCTTTACATGGTTACTTCCTCAGGGATAAATACTAAAGGTGAACTGGTGTGAATGCAGTATCTAAGGATCATGGGATTTCAGTGTGTAACTTTTATATATGAAGTCTATCTTATTTCCTTATGTATAACACTGTTATCCCTTTTGTTTGGCAAAATTACACTTTGAAGCTGTTTCCTACCTCTAACCCCTAAATTCCATCTGATGTACATTTGCTCATCTGCAGGCTGGTACTAACCGTGCAGTGCAGCTGGATCCGTATGATTCATTTTGTGTAATAAATCAGATCCATCTTGCAAAGCTTCAAGCTGGATCGATCCAGCTCAGTATGCAGAGGCACTGCCCAATCAGCGCCATCACGGAGAGAAGAGGCGGGAGCTACAAGCGTGATGACATCATAAAGTCAGTATATGTCTGTGAAGAATGGCTGCATGACAGAGACCAGCGTAGATGCTACTTGCTTCAGTGAAATTTTTACCAGAACAAGGCACATCTCTGCATTAAATGAAGTAAAAATAGCAACACTGAAAGCATTTCTCAATGAGAAATATATTTTAGCTTCGCTTCTGCCATTCTATTCTAAGAGGTAACTTACAAATCGGTTCATGTTTTATAGTTAACATCATTGCAGTGGTGCCCACATACTGCAAAAACCAACTGGATGTGATTGACAGCACAACAGCCCAGTCACCTTCAGGGTCTGTTTTAAAAGGTTCTGCCCTTGGACTAGTGAACATAGAGGCTGTACATTATATATTGATCTGTCTATCTGGCATGTCAGGTTGGTCAGTTACGGCAGCGGAGGTGATGGTTTATATGTCAGTCAATGAAAGTGCTTCCCTGAGACAGTTCCTGCCATCTGGAGCCCTAGATAACCCACACATGCACATGGAGAGAAAGCAAACTCCACTCAAAAAGGCTGTGACTGGCTAGGAAGTCAAAAAGTCAACCTTCTTGCTGAGAAGCATGAGCACTAACTCGCCCAAAGTGGCTCAAACTTGAGATGAATTTTGAAATAATTTGATTTAAGGTAGAGGACCAGAAAGGGTCCAGATCAGAGACAGAATTACTCTTTTTTGAATAAGTAAGGTAAAAATGAGTCAGTCTTTTCTTGCAATGTTGGAACACAGAGTCTTAAAAAAATGTGAGCATCTGTACCAAAAAATAAACCCACTGAGAAGGCTTTATCGTAAGTTTAAATTGAACATTGTTTAGTTGATGAAACCACAATGAAGCATGATCTCCTATTAAAACTCCACGAATAATCATGGTAAGAAAATCTGATCATGTGACAGCCCTGGTAAGTATGTATTGTAAGTTCATTTGTGAAGAGCAGCAGCTGTTGCTCGTCTGTCAACACCTAGAATCTCCAGGACTGCACCTCCTGCTCGTCCCCCTGTGACCTTTGGACTTCACTGCGGCGCAAAACGCCTTCAGCTGCCAATGTCACGGCCGAGGCTGGCAGCAGTGGCGGCTTTGTCCCCGGACGTCATCCTCTCCTCTCTGCCCATGGCGACCCCCTCCCCCCTCGCCACCTCCAACCCAACAAAGCCAGACAAATGATTTCGATTTGTCCTCTGCAGTCCGGGGGAAGAAGTTATCGATACAATCCGCCAAATGATGTCAAGGATTTGTCAGCAAAGCTTATGAATGACAAAAACAGCCCACCTCCCTTTCCCTCCTCTCCCTCCCCCCTTCTAACCTAAAAACACCTCGACTGCAGGCCAAGAAGATTGAGAGCCAGGAAACTTTATTGATTTCTTCTCCCTGCATCCTCACCCTCACCTTCTTAAATAGAAGCTCAGGCTACAAAGGCCAGAGCAGCAGCTTTTGTGTGCTAAAATGTGGCTAAAAGCTTTCTGGAAGGTTGAGGGAAGGGATTGAATTGGATATTGCGTCTAATGCTGCCTCCAGCAGATGGGCTTTACAGCCGACTGAAGGGACGGAGCCGTGTTTGGCTGGCGGCTTGTTTGACTGGCTGGCTGACATCTCTGCATCCCCTCCTTCCTGTAGCTGAGGTTGTTTGTGAAAAAGATCAGTGGGATGCTGGGTAAATAGATCAACTTTGTGCTGCTGACAAAAGGGGGTGTTGAAGGGGTGGTGGGTTGAGCTGATGCCATTGAAGGCGGTCTGACAAAAAAAAAAAAGGGGTGTGATGCCAGAGATGGTTTGTCTGGCGGGGAGAGGCCGCGCTAAATGAGAGCTGGCGATCACAGCAGAAATGGAGAACAAATAAGAAGAGGGAGGGGGAGCGAGGAGGGAGGGTGTCAGGGCTGAAAGTGGACATGTATCGAGAACAATCAGGAAAAAAGTGATGATGCACTGTGCAAAAAACAGTATCAGAGGAAACCTCGGTAAGATTCAAAAAAAGGATCCTACTGTCTCACCAATGCCTAAAACCCAAACTTTGAAGGTTTAGCTCAGGGGCTCTAAAAAGGCTCTATCTGGCCTGCAGAAAATTCCACAAATGAATCCAAAATATGACACAAACTACAATATGAACCTGAGTCTGAGCACCAACACTCCAATGCAGTTTGGTAATTTTGCGCAGTTTGTGCTTGTTTTGTTGCTGAATGTGGAGATAAGCTGGCAGTGCTTCCTCTGTCTCCTACATGTAGCATTAGAGTTGGGCCAGAGTCCTACATGGGCTCAGTTTTTTCCATCCTGCATCCATCTCTACCCACATTCAAGGCCATCCAAGTGGGGATAAAGCATAAAGCTCTCTGGGGCCCTAAGCCATTTAGGGGCCCATGAAGGTTGACAAAGACACCGTTCATCCTTTATCTAAACAATGATAATCTTTTTCAATCCTAAACACCAAGCATTACTTACTAAAGCAGCAAAAATATACATTTTACTAATTGTTACCTGTTTTAAAATGTAAAACACTCCTCCTAAAATGGTCTAATCGTCATTTTTGTCATATTATTATTGTGGATGGGACCACTGAACTTGACTGGACTTGACTTGAATTAGGACTAACTGAGAAGGCTCGTGTAAGTCAGCTCAAAAGATTATGCTACATTTCCAACATGCGTTCATAAACTTTTTTTTTTAATGTTTTTTGGCATAATTTGAGTAACAGCATAGTGGATAGAGTTTGAAATTGAGGAGAGAGAATGGGCAATAATGTAGTGAAGGAAGCACATGCCACCAGTATCCCCAAACACCTTGATATTATTAAATTACATCTAAGGAGGGCGAGTAACTTGATCTTTCAGGGGCCCTGATATTTTTGTGGTCAGGCCTGCCCACATTGCAACCACAATCCAACCCATGGCTGCAGACTTCCTGACATAAAATCCACATCTACCTGGATGCCTGGTCTATTTTTATTTATATTTATATATTTTTTTATTTTACATTTATTTATTAATATTTTTGTTTTTTATCTATCATTTTTATTTTTCTTTCTATCTACTTTTCGATTGCAATTGGAATTTCCTGATTTCCCTGTGGGAGTTTCCCAAAGGGATTAATAAAGTTTTATCTAATCTAACCTATCTAAACTCTTAGACCTGTGACCCAATCGCCCACACTTCTAGTATTGCCTACTTTACTGTGGGCAATACAAAACATGCACTTTTATACACAAAATGCAACCTGTCAATGGCCACACAATCATCTTGTTTACTGAGGGCAATGCTGAACATTCAGTGACATCCTCCTGTGCCATTTACTGTATGTTAAGGCCATCTAAAGAAATTCTGCATTTGTGTTTATGTAATGCTTTACATTTATTTGACAGTAATTGATGTCTTTTCCACCAGAGGGTGACGTCAGGATCAAGTCAAACTCCTAAATGCAGGTAGAGAGGGGGATGGTAGGGCTGAGGCAATAAGTAGACTCAGAATCAGGTGTGTCACCCTTTAGTCACACAGACAGAGTGTTTGGAGGCATCACCACATGGAGACCTCAGAGATGCCAGTGGTGAGAAAACTTTAATTCAGTCACATCGACAATTAGAATAACTTTAATTTAATGACTGAGGGATCACGAAGTTGTGTTTATTGATCATTTAAGCCCTGTGCATTTCAAATGTAGTGTTAAATATTAACATAGTGACTCTGGTGGTTTGAGGTCTGACATATTTCAGGATGTATCTCTTATTCCCTTTCATTGTTTAAACTCATATAAACCACCATAAATTAAGATGATTTGATTTGAATGTAGACCATCAATATAAATATCAAGTTTGGAAAATATTTTAATCATCAAAGTAGTTAGCATTAGTTAAAATGCATTAGTCTGAGTTGAAATTATGAATCAGTTTAATTAATCAATTCGTTGAAATGATTGAAATCATTTAAATAATTGAGAAAGTTTATTAATGTATTTGATTAGTTTAATCGTTAATTTAATATATATTTTTTAAAATGGGTATTAATGAGGCAATTGATTTTGTACTTATTTAATGACTGCCTGATTCTTTGGTTTAGTCCCTTTGAGATTACCAATCTGCTACTGCAACTGTTGCTGCATCCCACTCATGATCAATAAAAGGATAAACAGGAAGCATCTGAGTTGTGTCCAGCGTTCTTTGTTGATCTCCAGGCATCGATCTAGTAGGGGTGGGTAATGATGCCAGGAAAAAGGGAAAATTAACTTACCACTGTACGTACACGGATGCACAGTCAGTGACAAGGCCACACTATTTCTCTCTCTCTCTCTCTCACTCACATGCTCACATTTTTTTTCTTAGACACCTGCAAGAAATAACAACTTGACAATAAATGCATGCTACTTGGACAGTACAGGGGCTTATTTGTAAATCTCATAATTATAGCACAGCATTGCAAGTTCTCTCACTGTTGGACATTTTGAAACGCAGTCATTGTTGGTAACACCACAACTGTGGCATTAGCTTAAAACATTATTTGTTTTATTGGCAAATTAAGCCTCCACAGCCATAAAATATCTGATGTTTGTGCCAGTAGTCAGTGGTACCATTAGTTCCCCCTTACCTGTAGACCAGGCTGAAAAATTTCCAAGCTCAAACATCCAAAAAGATAGATTTAGTCCTTTCCAAAGTTGACATGATTTTACCCAACAAAATATCCAGCTCTGGACCAGTTTTTCAGGCACAGTGTTCAAAATGCAAAGGGATGGGATAGCAGAAAGGGGAGTGTTGGTGCATCAAAAATTGGGTTCTAGGATATTTAGATGTTTAAAGTATGGAAAACTTGTCATGATCCTGTTTTCTATTTTAGTTAATTTCCCCATTTTGTGTTCATGTTTTGTGTCTTGTCCTGTACTTCTTGTTTTACTTTGAAATTCACCTGTCTTCCCTTGTTTCCGTAGGTTTTGCTTCCTGTCTGGCGTTGTCACACCTGATTCCTGATTGTTCCTTCCCAGCTGTGTCTCATCGCCCTTAATCACCTCATGTATTTAAACCTCGGTCTTCCCCTTTCCTGTTGCCAGTTCGTTTGTACCTCAGTGTCACGTTCCAGCATTCTTTCTAGTCTTGTTACACGTCTGATCTGGTCCTGCTTTGTTTTGTGATCTTGCCTTTTTGCCTCAGCATTTTTGGGTACCTCTGCTTTGTCTGACTGATTTCTGTGTACCGAACCATACCTGTATAATAAAACAAGCCTTTATTAACAGTTTTTTCACCTTGTGTCCTGCATTTGGGTCCTTAACCTGGTTTAGTTCATGTCAAAACTAATATCCATCCCTAATCTCTGTCGTTCTCCCCTCGTTGTGGTTATTTTCACGAGCACCTTTACCTGCAAAATAAATTATTCCATTTTTTACTCATACCCACACATTTTATGTGGATATCCATCTGGTACCAGCGGGTATGCAAACCTCTGCAGGACTCTGAGCTGGGCATTTTGGACAAACTTCATATCTCAAGATTTTTTAGCTGAATGGCAATATTTGATATGCCTCATTAAAAAGGGGGGAAAAACAGGATGATAAAAATTAAAGCAATGATTTTTTCGATGTAGCAGGCTACAGAAGCTTGAGGTTTGGGGTTACGGCTCACATTTATTCACAGTCATCACGGTGCGCTCTGTGGTGTTAATGTTACCCCTAATTTACACATATTCTGACCGCCCTCACCTCAAACCTTCCCCAGTCACTCCAATGAGTCAGTTTCCATATTTTTCACAGCAAGAAGGTTGCTAGTTCGTGTGGTGTGGGTGAGTGTATGAATGGTTGTCTGTCATTCTATATGGCCCTGAGATCAGCTGGAAACCAGTTCAGGGTGTACCCCTCCATTCGCCCGATGGCAGCTGGGATAGGTCCCAGGCCCCTGTGATTCCAAATAATATGCAGTAAAGCTCTTGAATGTATATATATATATATATGTGTGTGTGTATATATGGTTGTAAGCTAACATTTCCTCAAATATTACCTTTTGTTTTCATAGACAGAAAAAAAATCTTAATTTTTTATTGATAACAGGGCTGGATAATGCAGCAATTGCTTGTTTATTGTTGCCGTGAGAACACAGTTATATGAATTAGGCTGCTGATCAAGGAAGCAGAACCTGCTTCTGCTGCCTTTCTGTTTCTATATCTTAATATTTTGTGCTGCTTACCTGTGATGGACCACCATTAATCCCTGCCTGCTGTCCATTTTGTCACCAGTACTCCATCCCCTGACCCCTGTAAATAGCCATTAATAAGCTTAACAAGGAGATCTGCTGTCTCCTTCATCCATCCTCAGTGCTACTTCTCTTTTAGAATTGTGGACTCTGGTCAACAAAAATGTCAGTCCCCGAGATGTGTTCACTACACAGCACACCAATGTTTCCTTTTCACAGATAACTTTCACATAATGAGGGAACGCACCTGAAAGTGGACTACCTTCTCCTGAGGAGTGCCTCAGAATGCTTTGTACATTGCACAACCAGGGTGTAAAAATTTAAATATCTTCATCATCACGCTAAGTTGTTCAACAAAATGGAAAGATTGGTCTTCTGTTTAGTACGCACTTCATGCAGAGACATTTTCATTGGATAGAGTGCTCAATTTAGTGAAGGCAGGTGGGGATGACTGGGTCACTACTTCTTGATTCGTCAACGGTTGTTTTGTTTGATTGATAGCCTGAGTTTTACATACTGTGCCTTAAAGGTTAACTCTAAAATTCTATATTACTCAGAAAGATTAAATGAATGAACTAGCCCTCCTTATCTTTTGAGAAGGGCTGGTGACCCCTGCCTTAAAGTGACCAGTTGCTTGGATGGTGGATGGATTTCTTGTGAAAGTGTACTTGTATTTAGAGTTGGTTGAAGTTTACTGTCTTGTTAATATGACACTTCTTTCCCCACACATCTGGACGTTGCATCAGGAATTTCCATTTTTACCTTTTCAGAATGACAACAGCAATAAAACTGAGGGGTGGAAAGAGTCCAAAGTTGCAGGAAAATGGTATCAGAATGGTGAGAAAGTTACTGTCTGATCAGGAGGGGCACTTTGGACAAGGTCAGAGATACAGAAGGTGGAAAGGTAGAGAATCAGCAAGGGAAGCAGACGGCTCCCCCTCCCCTCCTCTCTCCCACCCCATTGTTGTACCCCCTATCCTCTTGTGCATCCAACTTCAATTCCACTTCAATTTTTATCAACCTTCTGCTCGCCTCTCAAGGAGATAGGATTCAAACCCTGACACGAATTAGCCCCCCAGATTGACTTGATACTGCCACACCCGAGGGACCCTCCACAAAAAAAGAGACGGGGCCTCTTCTTTTCTCCTCTTTCACCCGTTCACTTCAACCTGTTTCCTATCTCTCTGTTCCGCTCGTGCCCTCTACATCATGTGTCCTTCCATTCCTTATCCCCTCCTCCTCTTTTTCCCTCCCTCGCTTCCATCTCCATCCCTCGCTCCTCATCTTGTTCCCCCTCCTGTGCGTCTTGCCTCCTTGTCAGTCAGCCGTCTGAGCGACACCTCCACTCCTCCTTCAGAGTGATGGACAGGCGCCGCCGGGTTCTGACGGAGTAATTTGCTTACAAAAACGGGTCGGCGTAAAAAAAAAAAGGACAGGCGGCAGTGAGGCCGAGTGATTGCATTAAGAATGGTGAGGGAAGAGAGAGAGAGAAGTGTGGAAGGATGGAGGGGAGAGCGGGGGGTGTTCCATTTCTATTCATCACCCCGGCTGATAGGCGGACCACAGACAGTTTCCTTTTCCTGTTTTTTTCTTTCCCATGACATTTTTGAGGTAGAAGTCATCTGTAGACGCCTGAATGAGGTCAAAGGACAGCCCAGATACAAATACCAGACAAAACTATCTCCACACTGTAAGTCCTGATGCTGGGGTTTAATTTTTATCGAGGATAGGTTGCCCTAGAGGGAATAAGCCCCCTAACCTATGTAGTTAAGTTGTTTCAGTGAGATACAGCCCTCCTGAACCTCACCATTGTCTGCTATGATTTTTAAGAAGCACACATGATTGCATGGCATGTTCATGTTGCACACTTTGTTGAAGCACACATATGTCAAGCATTCAGAGACCAAGGAAGTGAGCATAGTACTAACATTTATCCCCAATGTCCACATAATCTACCTGCAAAACGTTACGTACACACCTAGCACTCCACATAGAATAAGTGCCTCTGTTGCCTCGGTTTCCACATCCCGCGCCTGGATGCATCTTTTGTCCATTCCTGTTTGCTTCACTAAAGATATGTTGTGAGTCTATTTTCAGTGGGAGATGCCCTAACCTCATGTCAATCTCTGCCAAGCAGATTGACCCAAAACAAGAAAACAGGAATAGAGTTTCTGGATACTTTTTAAAATACAGCGCAGTGTGTAAATGATATTACTGCAGACAGCAAATCAACATCAGGCAGACTTTATAACCTGTTGTTTACATGTTGCTCTCCGTGTTATGTCATGATATTACCATCTCCTCTTGAAGGTGTGGTTTTCATGTGGTCTTATGATTTCATCTTTCAAGCTGTACAGCGCTTTAAATATGCTTCCAGTGGACGAGGGCACACGCCATCTGTCTGATCAAAGATGTAGTGTGGATGGGATGCTACACTGGACCATTATGTAGAAATAAGGGGTTATTCTGGGGCCAATGTCAATGACGTGAGGACATAATGATAATATTAAGGTAACTTGACAAGGGTTCTTGCTCTGTTTTGGAAAAAATAAAATCAGGCACTGCATCTAGCTTTCCAACGCAGCCTCTTTGACCAAGCTGTTTGTTGCACATGTTGTTTCCGTTGGTCTAGATTCTTGCTTGTGTTGTTCTTACTCTCAGATGTCGCTTTAGGCAAAAGTATCAGTAAATGAAACAGTAACACTGTAACATTATAACAGACATGAATTTATAGCCAAACCTTACAGTAGTTGGGTTCCAGGTCCTGTTGGCCTTGAAACCTTGTCATTTCCTATTGTGTTGCTTGTCATATTAAATGACAATAAAGACAACATCTGAGACACCTCACGACCTCCTGACAGACAGTCTAACACAAAGATGGGCAGCTTTAGTTTCCAGGTGTCAAAGTTTGCCAGAGATGACTGATCAATCTACAAAACGGCCCTGGCTAATTTATTGAATATTTATGTGCAACGTCATGTGCAGGGAAGCAGCAGCAGAATTTATTCCACACACTCAGCTCTTATCACAGGGAAAGTTTCCTGAAAATCTGTTTTGCACTGACTGAGAAGATGAATTTTGGAATAGACCCTTTGAAAAATACTTTTTGTAGACTGTATTATGCCTTATGCAAAAAAAAACAAAAAAACAACAACAAACATTCACCCCATTGTCACATGAAACCCTGAAATGACCCAGGTGAGCTGCATGTGTGAACATAAGCAGCGGAGTTTTTTAACCAGATGTTACCCTGATTGTAACCTGCTGGTTTTTAGTATTTCATCTGGACAAAAAAACTATTTAAAAATCACTTGAATCAAGGTCAGTGGAGGTGCACAATTCAAAACTAAAAGTGCACTGAAAGCACACACCTCCATCAAGGCATTTCCAGCATTATCAGGTAAGTTATTGCCAAAAATGTGAAAAAAAATGTTTCTATTTGCACTGTTTAGAAATCTTTAAAAAAAATTCCTGGAGCCGCATCCAGATTGGATCACCACCAAAATCAGATGACCTGTTTCTTGTAGCATATCCAACTTTACCAGGAAATGTTATCAAATGCACTGAGAATTTATAAGTAGGGTTGCAAAATCCCAGGAATTGTTAAAGTTGGAAACTTTCCATGGGATTTAACAGGAATTCATTGGAATAAATGGGAATAAACCTGGAATTTACAAAATTGAGGGTTCGTCCTTAATAACTGGGATTTTAAATATAGTTGGGAAAAATATATTTTAGCACAATCCTGACTAAAAAAAACAGATTTCAAAGTATATTTAAGACTTTATTTGTCAATCACATGTACATACAACACTGTTTACTGAAGGGGTATTGAGGCCGAGCCCCCCCACATGTACTGTGCAGAGATGATTCTGGACTATTGAGCCCAGGGCACAAGACTGTTAGAGTCACTCATTTGAGTTCATAAAGTGAAAACAAAATTGATTGTTTAATTAAAAAAATGTTTAAGTATTTTTAAATTCCCATAATTCCCATGAAAAGTTTCCTATATGGAAGAATTCTAAAATTCCCCAGCATGACTTCCCATGGAAAAGTTTCTGGAAATTTACTGAAAATCCTTCACCACTGTGCAACATGAGTTGTTAGCAAAAAAAAAAAAAAAACTGCCCTCCCTAGCAATGTTAACAAATCCTTTTAATAAATCCAGCATCTCGATTTTGATCATCATCAAAATCTAATCATTTCCTTCTTCCCCATGACTAATATTCCTTGAGTATGTCATCAAAATCCATTCATAACTTTTTGAGTTATTCTGTTCACAAACAAACAAATGCCAGCAAAAACATTACCCACTTGGCAGAGGTAATAAGATAAACTTCTGCAGTATTCTCTGCTGTTTAAATTAATAGGTTTTGTATTGTTGACCCTTTAATAATATTTCTGGGTCTTTTGTCATTATTTTTCCTTATTCCACCAATAAACCCAAGAAAACCAAGAAAGTAAAATGAGTTTTAAAGATGCATGGCATTAATTCAATAATATAACTTTTACATGATATAGAACCACTTCATCAGGGTTTTCATAAAGAGCAAACAAACTCCAAAATGAGGTATGACAGACACATGTACACCTAACTCCAGTATCTAGACCCACAGCAAGCATGTGTTTGTGTGTGTGTGTACGTGTGTGTCCTGTGTCCTGACGGTGATTCCTCACAGATAGTATTGATCTGATTGGAGGCCTTGTTCATTACTCGCTGACTAGCAGCAGATGAGCTGGAGCTTATTGCTGAGCCGAGTCTTTTTCTGTGTGAGCGGTGAAATGTGGAGCTGTGAATAAGTTAATGTGGAGCTGAGCTGTACGTCTCCCCCTGAACAGTTACATAACAAGATACAAGCACTCTGAGGGTCCAGGGTGGGCTCAGAGAAGAATAAGCAGATTATTTTTAGATTATTAAAAAAAGAGGCTACTGCATCATTTCTTTCTCGATCATTTTTCTCTTATTCTCTAGTTTTGACTTTGGGGGCACATAAAACATTCTGAAAATACAAAGCAGACATGTTGCTAACAATTTAAGAGGCCTAAAATTACAAACCCAAATTCCAATGAAGTTGGGACTTTGTGTAAGACATGAATAAAAACAGAAAACAATGATTTAGAAATCCCTCCCACATATATTCCATTGATTACACTACAAAGACAAGAGACCTTGTGTCCAAACTGATAAACTCATACTTTTTTGTAAATATTGACTAATTTTGAATCTGATGCCTGCAACACTTTCCAAGAAAGCTGGGACAGGGACATGTTTACCACTGTGTTACATATAAACAAGGCCTGGGGCAGAGTTGGGCAATTTCAGGCCGTGGGGCCACATGTGGCCCTCACCCTCACTCAGTGTGGCCTGCCAGTCATTGTCAAATTTTCAGAAATTGCATGATAAAAAAAATCGAAGAAAAATATATATACATATATATACATATGTATATATATATACATATGTATATATATATATATATATATATATATATATATATATATATATATATATATATATATATATATATATATATATATATATATAATATATATATATATATATATATATATATATATATATATTATTTTTAAGGGTCACTGAGGATTTTATGAAATTGAGTTACTCGAGGCCCATGGCACAAGTGAATATGATTACCAATAAAGGAACTTGTGAGTTTTGTCCCTGAGGGGAGATATCCAAGTTAGTCATTAGCTGATATTAGCAGTCAATGGTGCCAACAAAAGCCTTATAATTAACCCAGTTTTAGGGTAAAACTATTCAAAAAACATTTGCTCAACTGGACGCTACAGTAAGATTCTTCACCGTATTTTACATTTTCTGGACCTACGTGACATGCATTCATAGGGGCCCTTTGACTTTCATAAATTTATACAGATCACCATTTTTTCTCTACCTTGTCCTGAGATTAATTTTCCAAACCTTGCCTGTGGCTCTCCTGACCTCTTTCAGAGACCCAAAACAGCTTAAATGACCAAAATTGCATGCAAATTCAGCATGTATAAATATGAGTCAAGTCCCTGTATAGAGAGGAGCGAGGACTGTGTAATCATATTAACATTCTCTGTGAGGACGGCTGACATATCTGTAAGTGATCTGAGGAGTGATTCTGGCCATCTGTGATCGGAGCCGCTGGAAATCCTCATCCAGACTCTGACAGACAATCCCCTCGCTCTGTCCTGACCCAGCAGCCCCTGCCTCGTACATGCAGCTGTATTTCCCCAGAGAGTCACTCACATTCCTGCCTGCACGGCAAAGCACTCGGCCATTTTCACTGGAGGCCGTGGGGTCACATGGAGAAGAGCTCCAATTGGCAGTGTGAAACCTGTCCAAGCTGCAATTTTGGCCTTCTGCACCTTTTTTCTCCCCTTCTCCCTCTGTTTTAGTTCCTAGGCTACAGGAAAAGAATGACTCCTGCTTAACGATAAAATAATGAATGTCATTTTGAGGCAGGAGCGAGGGGGTGGGGTGGGGGGGACAAGAGGAGGGGGGGTGTTGGTGGTGGCAGGGGAAGCGAGTGTATTACAGAGCGGGTGAATGTGCCCTCGTGCCAGGGAGTCAATTTGAGTGAAGCCGAGCAATGTGACATCATTTACTCAGAAATCCCTAATTTGTCAGCATTAATATTTCAGCCGCAGCGTTTCCTGTCACAGTGTGCCAGAGATGACTGATCAATCTATAAAACGGCTGCAGCTAATTTATTGAATATTTATGTGCAATGTCATGTGCAGGGGAGCAGTAGAATTTATTCCACACGCTTGGATCTTATCACAGGGGAACTTTTCTAAAAATCAGATTTTACACTCAGTCGATGTGAGAAGTGTGAACTGTACAATTTAGTCTTCTGACAACCGACCGAGGGGGCTGAGGGGGTTCTGGCTTATATATAAAGTTCCATAATTTAAGGCTTTTTTTATCATATGAATGTGCCCCCCTGAGATAACAATTCTAAACTAGCCAAACAAATAAAAAGTTAAAACACTTATGGGCACCATTATCAGTGATTATATCTGTGTATTGGACTTGCACACTGTGCCATTTTAACCCTGTTCAAGTCTGAGCATTCTGTATATTCCCCTTGACCTATAGAGGTCAAAATGTCCCACCTTTACTAGAATCCACAAATAAAACAGCTGAACAAGATTTGAAACCTAAAATTTGTTTTTCACAAAGAAACAACCAGTCTGTCAACACAAACTTTTTGAATATCTGAACCTCACCTGTGCACAGTGGAAAAATACTGAATTAAATCCCTAAAGGACACCCGCTATCCCTCTAATTCTGTTGTTTTCTTTACTGAATTAGATGATTTTTGTCATTGTAGTTATTAACATTGTTGCAGATGTTACAACATAACTGTTTTTTTTTTTTTAGAAATACTTGTATAGCCGGAGAAAAGTTGATTTTTTTTTGTCAAAATATTACATATCATACATTATACTTCACAATTTGGAAATAAAAACACAAGTCATCTCCCATTTATTAACCATTGCTGTCAACCACAAGAAGAATAACAATGCCGGAGGGATCAGATTACAAAATGAAAAGTGTGTGCATGGATTTTGCAGATGTGTTTCTTCCATAGGTAGCACAAATAAAGGTTCAGGGTCCTTTTAGGGGTGATCAACAATGACATCTGCTTCTCTTGCTGCTCCTGAGCTGGGGCATCTATGACCTAAAGGAGATCAGGACAAGATTCAGAGCCCTGAACAACTTTTTGAAGGCCTTGCAGTGGATGGAGTCAATGGGAGGTGCTACTTCAACCTTTGACTGTACTGTCCAGTAGTAATCATTGTTTTCAAGAAATTTGGTTTTGAATTGATACAACTTCACACATGATCCTGATCAACTGTTGCACCTGCTCAGAACAAACTTAGTTTTATGTATGAAAAAAATCTGTGATACCAAATCTTGTAATTGAAGCTAAAGTCAGAGACGGTCAGTTTAATTTTTTAGATCAGTGCTACATAGACTTTGACATATCCACTGTCAGATATTATTAATATTGTCATTGGTGTTATTGTTCAACACAGTTGAAATGCTATTGTGGGTAGTGGTGGTGGTGGGTAGCTGTGATGTCATGACATGAAGACAGCACGTCTTTTTTGTGTGATTTGACCTACTCTACAATACAGCAGTGTGAACATGTTTCCAAAGGAAATATGCAACGTGTATCATTTTTTAACTGAATCATAATGACAAGGCAACTGCAGGCACCCCGAGAGCACAAACCTCCACTAAGGCATCGGTGGACATAGACAATAGACTAATTTATTAGATTATGGAGGTGATCTGAATCTGTATGTGGATTCAGGAATTTTTCAAGGATTTGTTTACAGTGTGGATAGAGCAGTTTTACACATTTTTGACAACTTGCTCAACAATGTTGAAAAGTGAGTTTGTGCTCTGAGAGCACTTCTTGTTTTGAAAGTATCTTACTTACCATAACAGGAAAATGTATTTACAACAACAGGTTAACAAAACATAGGGGATAATTGAAACACTAACAAGTTACAGATTCAACAGACCATAACTAAAATCACAGACTAATAAAAACATCCATCAGAGATTTTTTTTTAGGGACATACTGCATGTTGGCCATGAAATCATGAGCATTCCAGGAGTAAGAAGGGGCTGCAGCTCTTGAGAATACACTTTTAAATGCAATTTAGTTTTACTTTGTAATATGATTGTATGTCATTATAGAGAACAACAGGAAAATACAAATTGCTAAAATAATAAAGTGATAACTTTATTCATATGGTACATTTAAAACAAATGTTTACAAAGTGCATTACTAGACAAAACAAAAGCAGAAAAAAGGCAAACTCTGGGAACAATAATTCAACAATCAGGTCAAACAAAGGCCAAAAGAGTCAAACGAGAGGGCACAGAGGTTCATGCAAAATAGAACAGCAAAAGGAAAAAAAGTTAGACTGGAAACAGTCAAAGTCCTATTTAATTATTCTACATTAGCACAGATCGATAGATCGATAGATAAATAGATAGATAGATAGATAGACGATGAAATCACATAAGAAAGACGTAAGGATGAGAGTATAAAGAGGGTGGATTACAACAGAAGTAGATGAAAACATGAAAAGGTGAGAGAAACCAGTGAGGGGAATAAGAACAGAAGAGATTCAAAATAATTTAATAAGTTACTGTAAATTAAATTTGTAGAAAAAATGAATAAGACAAATTACTAACAACAATACTAACAATATTCTCTCATTGTCACTCAGTAGTTATTGTTAATATTTTCCTCTAAATTATTTAGTACAGTTTTAGTAGCAGACAGTCTTACCACCTCCCTGTCCATCTTTTCAGAGTATTTTGCCTAAGTGCAAAAAAATAAAAAACAAGGCTGTCAATAAATATTACTTACATTATTGATTTTTTCCTAGTTTCTGTTAATAAGAGGATATTATTATTATTATTATTATTTGTCCACGATAATTGTGAGGTGAAAATCGAATATCCTGACAGTCCTAATTTTAACATAGAAAAACTACACACCTCATAGTTATAAGTTATGTATACACATGCACCCAAGTGGAAGCAACTTTTCTCCTCCAGTGCACACAAACATATAGATTGGCCGTCCTTTATTTGTGTGTGTGTGTTTCAGATGCCAACATACAATCCCTGTGTCATTGTCTTATTCCATACATTGCCCCCAGAATAATGCCGTCTGTGTTCATAGATACTTAGCATAACCCACATTGTATGCAATTATTTACTGCCTGCTGATGGAAAAAAATCCCTCCATTTTCTGCTTTTGTTGGCAGCTGTGTGCACATTTACACAATAGGCATTTAGCATGGACAGCATAATTATGACAGCACATCGGGGCTGAAAGTGCTGGGACAGTGCCAAGGCGAAAGCCGCTCAAACCCTCATCCTTCAGCGCCGCCCATGAAGATCATTATGAATGAAAATTAGAGCGGCGGCGGGTGAGAAAAACACCACGGCACCAGGACAGAGTCAGTATTAAAGGAGAGGAGAGTCCTGGATTGGACTATCAGCCAGAGGGATGGCAATGGAAATACATATTTAGTTGAACTACATGATTTTAAGGTTTTAAGGCCCGATATTGTCATTAGAATGATGTTTAGTGGAGTCCATTTTTGTATTATTCTTTTTTATGTCATGTCTTGCCTAGTGGTATTCTTCCATCAAAACTGTGTCAGAACTTTAAGAAGTGTATGAGAAAACGGCTGTACTGACAAAACACTAAGCTCATGAACATTTGACAGACAGCCTCTTTCAAAGGAACAACTGCTTGTTAAAGTAAGTAGTTAATCAGCCAATTACAGAGCATCAGAATGGAGAAAAAGGTGATTTAAGGTGAGTGGCACTTTTGTTGGTGCCAGATGGGCTGATCAGTCAGAAACTGCTGATCTACTTTGATTTTCGCACACAACCATCTCTATGGTTTACAGAGAAAATGGTTCAAAAAAGAGAAAGAATCCAGTGAACAGAAGATCTCTGGGCAAAAATACCCTGTTAATGCCAGAGGTCGGAGGAGAATGACCTGAGAGCTTGGAGATGATAGAAAGGCAACTGTAACTCAGCTCATTACAACCAAGGTATGCAGAAGACCATTTCTTAACCCACAACATGTCCAGTCTTGAAGATGGGTCACAGCAGCAGGAGACCACACTAGGTGCCACTCTGCTAAGAGCAGGAAACTGAGACTGCAATTCGCACAGGCTCACCAACACTGGATAATAGAAGATTTTGAAAATGTTGCCTGGCCTGATGAGTCTCTGCTGCCACAGTCAGATAGTAGGACCATAATGAGGTGTAAACATCATGACAGCATGGATCCATCCTGTGTCTCAAAACTTTAAACTTTAATGTCTTTAAAATGTAAATTAAAAACTTTAAAAAAAAGACAGTTCCTTTTCTTCTTGTGAATTTGCATTTCAAACAAACATTTTGAAATTAGTTCCTCATATACGCCTTACTTCAGAATTTAAATTTTTTAGTTTTTTCTCAATACTTAAGAAATTGACTTTTCACATTAATTTTAATCTATCATAGAGCTCACCTGATGACATTGGCTTGATGTTATATTGATAACATTTATGTACTTTTTCCTAAACAATAAGTAAAATACCACACATCATTTAACTTTCTTCCTTGTTTTATGGAAAGCACATCAAGACCCCACTCCTTAGTGTCTTATGACTGCCCAGAGGGTCCTGATACCCACTTTGGGAACAAGTGAAAATATTTTTCTTACACAATAGTATTTCTTTAGTAATCACTTCAGGATATTAGGTTTTGAGTAATATTACTTAGTGGAGGGTGGTTTTTTTGTGTGTATTTTGAGATCAGCTACTGCATGGGCGGTTAATAATCTATGTTTTGTCAAAATCAAATAAAGTCTTATTTCAGGTCCACCAAATTTGACAATCTCAGGGGATTTGTAGTTTGGAAAAACTTGCAAATAGAAAAAGGTTTTTGTCATTTGACCCATGATAAAAACATCAATCCATCCATCCATTATCTATACTGCTTATCCCTTTTGGGGTTGCAGGGGCTGGAGCCTATCCCAGCTGACACTGGGCGGGAGGCAGGGTACACCCTGAACCAGTTGCCAGCCAATCACATAGAGAGATGGACAACCATTCACTCTCACACCCAAGGACACTTTAGAGTCACCAGTTAATCTAACAAGCATGTTTTGTGGTCTGTGGAGGGAAGCCAGAGTGCCAGGAAAGAACCCACTAATGCAAGAGAACATACAAACTCCACACAGAGAGGTCCTGCCTGGCACAGGGACTGAACAAGCAACCTTCTTGCTGTGAGGCACACACACTACCTGCTGCACCACTGTGCGACCCATGATGACAACAGATTGTATTAATTTTGGCAAATTTTAAAGGATTCTCAATAAAGATTCAGACAGGAGTAATATTTCAGATTGAGTGTATCTGAGAAGATTTTACTCTCAAACAGAAAAGAGCACCAAGAGTTAAGAGTCCTGTGCTGGCTTGGCTCAATCTCTTCCTCTGTCATACTTCTTAAAAGACCTCCATAATGAGGTCCTTTTCCAGAGTACTCTAGGTGAGCCTGTGGGCAGATGACAAATCAGACATGCAACAATCCAATGTGCAAATCTCTTCCTTGGAAATTTAATTTTCTATTCCAACTAATAACTATTATTTTGACAAATTGTCATCCTTGTATACAAATATTTTATGAATTTGTCTTCACTTTATCATGACCCCTAGTTACACCAGCTTATATTAATTTGAGCACCTTTTCAAAACTTCTTAAAATAGATCCAGACTGGAGAAATTTGTAAGATTGACTGTATCTTTGAAATGATTTTACCCTGGAGCATTAAATAGCACCAAGAACTGAAAACTTTGGGGCTGGTTTGAATTGATTTCTCCCTCTGACATGCCTCTTAGAAAGACCCCCACACTCAGGTCTTTTCCCAGTGCGCATTTGGTGAGCCCGTGGGTCAGCAGATGACCGATCGGACATGCTTACAATCCAAAGTGCAAATCTTTTTCTTGCATGGCGGTTAGCATTAGCCCCTCCGGTCCTTTCATTTTATCAGCGCTAATTACAAATTCTTAAAGCAGAGGCAGACATTACAATAAGACAGTGCAGCGAGCATATGGCATAATATCCTATTAATGAACACTCTAAATTCAAACTCAGGTCAGCGCTATCACGCCGAAGAATGTGTCACTGATCCAATGGAGGCGGGGGGGAAAGGGGGCCGCGAGGGGGAGGAGGAGGAAGTGACCTTCTTCTAAAATGCACAGACTAATTTGGAGGGGGAGGCAGCCCCCGGGGCCGTCTCATTGTTTTACTTGTTTAATTTTTCTACAGCAATTATTGATATAATATTTTGATGGCAGAGTCGGAAAAAGGGAAGTCATTAAAGGGGACTGAAGGAGGAAGGGGGGGGCTTTTCGCCTTCATTTTGCTTTGCCACCAGCGCTCCTATACTCATCCCTCCTTTTTTTTTTAAACACTCCTCTTCTCTCTGCCTGTCGCTCTCCTGCTCTCTCCAGGGGGAAAGCCGAGCTATTTGCATTCGCTGTCACAACAGTGGGAGAAACAAGTTGCGGCCGTCTCGCTGGCTCAATCCTCAGCACGTTTGGCGTTTTAATGGGGACTGTCAACTACAAGAGAGATAGATACCCACCCCCCCTTTCACCCATCCTTTCTTCTTCAGGGGATGCAAATAGACACATTTAGCATGATTGCATCAGAGAGTGATAGATGTTCCCCGTGGTGTTTGGAGCTGGTTTTCTGAGTTAATCTGCAGAGATGACCCTGTCTGAAGTGAAGAATGAAAGGTAGAGAGAGGATGACAAAGGTAGCTAAAGGAAGAAGAGGAAGATACTTCACCTCACTCTCAGATGGAGCTGTGATTAGTCCTTATCTGTCAGAGGCTGAAAGGCCATCAGCAGTCAAAATAACTGCCTCACTTCAGCTAGATATCCGTTTACACCTCACATTACCATCCAAACCGGGCATACAGATACCAAACGCTAATCCACAAAACTAGGCTTGTACCATGGACTGTAGAAAATATTGCAAAAAGCATAAGCAAAGTAACAGACAAAGAGGGGGTCAGGACAATCTGACATCTACAACACATTGTCTTGTGGTACTATCAGCAATACCCCTAATTTTTCACAATTTGAATCTGTATAAAAATGAAACAAGAACCTTTTTTGCACTTCTGAACTGCATTTGGAGGTGATCTAAGATGCCCTCTTTCAGATTGGTTTGGTAGCATAGATTAAATGTCCACAATGTCTGCCTGCATAGTGTTCTGTACACACCATGCACTCTGCAACAAATTGCCCCCAGTCTCTTCAATCAGCCAGATTGATCCATCTGTGGGGTATGACAGCAACACAGCTCCATGGCGGTTTGCTGGAATTACCCGGCAAATCTATTTTCAGCCATGAATTCTGCATCACTCTCAACCAAACAGACTGACCCAACACAGGAAAACAAACACTTAGAGTTCCCTTGTCATTGTGGAAATACTGGACATAGTATTGATGCCCACAGCAAATCAATACCAGGTAGGAAATCTGACCTGATGTTTGCATGTTGCTCTTCCTGTAATCTCATAAACATATAATTCACTTGTTAAGTAGCAGTTTTCTTGTGGTATTTCATATCTTGTCATTCAAGCTTCCAGGGTGTGTACTTTAAATGAGCTCCCTCTGGGTGGGATCACATGCCATTGGTAGGAACAAAGCTGCACGGGGAACGTGGTGCTGCTAGGCCGGGCTCTGTTGAAATTCGGGGTTAGGGCACGTTCATCCTTAGCAGTCTGTACCACTCCTAATACTTTTCAACCCCTTGGAGTTCGGTAGTCTGTCTCACCAGCTATGCTCAAGTCAGTAAATTGTAAACTCTGTGCTTTTACACAAATATAAGCACTGGTGCACAAATGAGCTAACAGCTCAGTCGCCATGCTCAGGCCACGTTTCAGCTGGAGCAGTGCGAGCTCTGGCCAATGAAGGACTGGGAAGGGGTGAGGACCCTGATTTTGTAATGGCATGCATCAAAGACTGCCCAGCCAAATGATATATAACTTCTTTTTTGCCACAGAGGACTTTTACAGGACTAAGACACAAACTCATGAAGAAGAAAGTCCTTGGTTTTTTGTTGATGGTGCCTGTGCGATGCAAACCTCCAGGTCAGCGTAGAAAAACCTGCCCTCCCTGCAGCTCTGTATTGAGCTGATAAACTGTGCCACCCTCTTTATATGAGACTCATAAGAACGAGAAGTCAAAACATCTCTTTGTGATCGTGATGAAGAGCTTCAGGGGCTCATCAGATTACACAGAGGCCCTCCTCTCTACCTCTC
This sequence comes from Cetoscarus ocellatus, assembly GCA_037902135.1. Taxonomy (NCBI): domain Eukaryota; kingdom Metazoa; phylum Chordata; class Actinopteri; order Labriformes; family Labridae; genus Cetoscarus; species Cetoscarus ocellatus. The sequence goes on from JBAMNC010000208.1 coordinate 781,646, forward strand.
CCCAGGGATGGCTCACTCTCACTGGGCCCCGGAGCTGGACCCCGGCCCCCTGGCCCCTGCAAAGAGCCGCAGAGCTGTGTTTGTTTAAAAGGCAGACTTAATCCTCCACAGCAGCTGTCTCAGATCAGGTCACAGAGGAGTGCTGAGGGAGGCAGAGATTGTGTGTGTGGAGGGGGGGTTACACAGGGCTGCAGGTGCAGACAGAGCAGATGTAGCGATCACAGAAAGTGTGGTGACGCTCAAAGGAATAAGAGTCAGGTGTGAAATATGCAAACATAGCTGAGGTGATACTGTGGGTTCAATACAGAATCTAGAAGAGTGTGTGATGGTCCCAATGATTTACTGACAAAGGTTCAGTCATTCTGAAACATTTTTAACTTAGAGAAACTTTAAGAGTTGGAAAGATCAGCACTTTTTTAATAAATATTACATAGGGTCTAAGTGCATGAAACAATTAACTTTTGTTGCGCTTGGCTGTTTTCGCAACAGTGATGTTTTGGGTGCTCCTGTGTTAGGGTCGGTTTTAGGTTTTAAATGCATAAAAGAACCACTTAATATTTGTATACTGCATCAAGGCTTTTTGACTTTGTCAGGAACCTCTATTTAAACAACAAAAAGAAAAGAAAGGAAAAAATTAAAACAATAAATTATAAGTGCTCTGTTGAAATAGCGTCATCTGTGTTGTCAGGGTCAGGTTTGACCCGGTTATAAAAATAAGATTATAAAACAATAATTTAAGCCAAAACTGGAATAATGGTTCATCTGTGAAGATAAACAGATAAACGTTAATAAATGTTCACAAATATTCATGCTCATAAAGTTCTCTTTGTAACATTTTTTTCTGCCTTTTTCTTTAAGTAAATATATATGGGTCAAAATTACCCTTCACACCATAGATGTTACTATAGTTAATAATATTAGAATCCAAAAATTTATATTCATATATCTCTACAATATGTGTTCTAACACCCCCTAATAGTAAGGTAACAATACAACCTCTTATATATATATATACGATTCTCTTGAGGTTCATTTTACATTTTTTTTTAATTGAAATCAAGGGGTATACAGACAAAGAAAGGCCCAAAGGCCCACACCAAAAGATATTTAAACCAATATTTTCATGGATAATGAAGCCTGACAATGTAACCAAGAGATAAGGAAAAAAATTGCATGTTAGATAATTGTGTTTAGTTTACAGCTGATTTAAGGGATAGGTCAAAATCAACCCTAGCGTGGTGCATGTATGGACAAAGCTAACAAAGTACAAGGGTTAAAACAGAAAGATTGGAATACGGATTTCAGTGTGCAAATATCTGAACCGCCAATAGGCTTTTTGCACGTGCCTGTTACTGACCATGTTTGGCAGACCACAACAGTAATGTTAGACCACAGATTTTCTATCACTGATTGATTTTCACAGTAAATATCAGGATTTATGTTACTGGGTCAGAGTAAATGGAGATGGAATGCAGCATGAATGAAAAGATTTCATTGTTGCCTTATAAAAAATACACTTTATGATAATTGAGGTCTGAAATCTCTATTGAGGTCTCCTGCTCACACAGACTATGAGATACACAGGGCAATATCTCGGCAGTGGATTGGTCGATTTGGGTGATTGACACCTCTATCGAATACGTGTATAGCTTGCTCTAACCAAGAGCTAGCGGTGGAAATGTGGTAAATGAGTTGTCCAGGGGGCGCCACACAGGTTTTGATATTTGATAATTAATTTGTTTGGTGTTTGTAAAAATGGCTTCTATGGGCATGTAGTAGAGTTTTTCTTGAGTAATTTTATGTGCAACATGTCTATATTTCTACGTGATTAGTGCAGTGTATTCGGCTGTTCGTGTCGTAGCTGTCTTCTAGCCCCCCAACTGGGGGACTCTGGGGTTGCACCAAATTGTACAGAACTGTACCAAACCCAAACAGACCACTCAGTGGAAAAGGGACTTCAGTAACAGGTCTTGCTTGTGTGCACCGAGGTCTTTGGCATATTATCACCTGTTCTCAACACATCGGTATGTCCCATTACTGTACAATAAAGTACAATTAGACGAGTTTGTAATTTATCCAAATTTTTCAGTTGACATTGTTTGAAACTCTCTCTCTTACTCCCTCCCTCTCTCTCTCTCTCCATATATATACATATATATATACATATATATACATATAAATATTCACATACATACATACATACATACATATATATACACACACACACACACACACACACACACACATATATGTATATATATATACATACAAACATTGTGTTTTTTTAAAACATTTTATCTTTGAAAACAAAAATGAAAAAACAAATCAGATTTTTTTTTTTTTACTTCTGTTGTGTTAATAATGTCTTCATCACTCACGCTAAAAATGCAGAGATTTAGGTCCCAATAACACACTTTTTTTTTTTTTTTTTTTTTTGACATTAACCTAAAATAAGAAAGTAATGGACACAGATACAGAGTTTGATACATTTGTCATCTTGTTTGGAATTCTAAATTTAAAATACTACACCAAATATTCAGAGTTGTCACGAAGCAAGGATGATTTTGAGGTTCTTTCACTCCTTAAAAAAGGGAAGGAAGATACACTTAGTCCATCCACTCCTCACAGAGACATATACTGGAGGTCAGGCTTGCACATCAAAGTGTTTTACAAAGTCTGAATAAAAAAAAACATGAAGGTGAGAATGTGTCTTTAAATCTGCCAACTTTATGTGCCTGTGAGCACAAATTTTGGCCTGACCTTTTATTTTTCATGGTTTAAATCCTTAGAATGGGCACATCATGGTGTTTAAAGGTCCTGTATTATATAAAAAATAACACTTTTAATGTGTTTTATGCAGAAATATGTGTTCATGAACTATCCACAAAACCTTCAACAGGCGAAAAATCCCTCCTTTCACTCTGTTCTGCTTCACCTTTCAGAAGACGTGTGCTGAAGTAGTCCATCTAAAAATTACCTACATATGCTACCTTCCTCAGATTAGAAAAACTCACTGAGCCATGCATTTATTCAGCCTACAATGGGAGGAATATGTCTGGGCATATCTGTGTAGCCACAGTAAACATTAGAGCACAGTGCAGATAAAGCAACATCAACTTCCGGAGAGGGGTGGGGTCAGACAGAGCTCATGACAGTTACATTAAAACAGTTTGTTTGGAAAGAAACTCCAAAAATATGTTCTTTAGACATTCAGGCCCAGAATAAACTTGTTGAAAAGGAGTTTACTTTGAGATTATTTAACCATCTTACCCTGGATTTTGTTACGTACCAAACCAAAAACAACGTTGACAACAACTTACACCCCATCTATGATTTTCTGCCATATAATTCTAACAGGTGTGTGGGTTGAGGTTGCATTGGTATTCTCTCCTGGCTCCACAGTTTGTCTCACGTGGACAGCATTTAGCTGATAAACAAACATAAACAGAGGAGCAGGAATAACAGTTCTCTGAATACAGACTCCACCTGTAACTGCTTGATTAGAAAGAAAAAAGGTCATCCTTGTCCGCAAGTAAACTGGATTTATTGTTGTCCCTGCTGCCACGCGGCGGCGATAAAAATGACCTCAATAAAGAACAGAGCAGCCAATGCCATATGCAAATGATTCCATAAAAGAGTAAATGTAAGGGGAGGGGGGGTGATCAGCGAGGCGGCAGAGGGTGGGGGGGTCACATGGAGCAAATGAAGGCCGAGAAAGAAAGAATGACCCGCCCATCAGTCTTCACGCCGGTGGCCTTTATGTAGCTGTCCAGCAGCTTGCCACGTGCCCCGTCCTCTCCTTCAGTGGCCTTCTGACTCTGATAACGCAAAGGGCAATGCTCTGTGTGTAAGTGTGTTTGTGTTAGTTGGCTGTGCTATGTGTCTCTGGCTTTAAAGGATTTGAAGCACTGGAGAGGGTAACAGTAGTAAATGCAGAGCTATGAAAATACGGTTGTTGTAGGAAAAGTTTTGTTTCAGCTGACTGTCATTAGCTGTTGTTCAGTACTATCTTAGGTCTTAGGAGTCTTAGGTCATGTCCACACATTGGCAGGCAGTTTTTAAAAATTTAGCCTTTTCTTTGTGTTTTGGACATTTGTCAGAAATCTAGCAGCAATTTAGGTCACTGAAAATGCATATTTTAGGAAACTCAGAATGTCACACTGCGCACTGCTCCCTCCTCAGTGTGACACCACCATGCTACATTACCGCTGTATCAAATGTTGCAATATTTTCAATGATTTATACCATGCCAACTGGAATATTTACAGCCGGGTGTCCAAACTATGGCCTGGGGGCCAGTTGAGGCCTTTGGGCCACTTTAAATTGTCCCGCAACAAGCTGAACAAAAATACAGTTATATCTGGCCAGCGCTTTCACATGAAACTTTTTATTGACTGATGAAGACAGGGCAATAGATTACAAATCACTCACATGTATTCTTCACGATCTGCTCCAAATCTAGCATAACAAAGCACATTGTTCTTGTCTTTAAACATCTTTAAGCATTAACACTCCTACAAAATTTGGAGCCTTTATGCAGTTTTTTTTTTTTTTTGTCTTAAAGGGATAGTTTGTGCCATGTCTCCAAATAGTGCCTATTCAAAGTGTCTCGGTAGTGAAAAATTAAGGGTATCTAAACAAACTGCTTGTAGCATGTAATGACCCCATGCTGTTTTTGTGGCTTGTTTTCTCCCACAATTCTTTTAATTAGGCAAAGAATTTGACACCATGTACAGCAATGCATAGCATTAATGCTGGTCCCAACATTTCTGAACATAGAGAAAACTGAGCTGTGACACTCTGGCACATGCTCAGGCTCATAACATGGATCATACACAACCCCACTCCAAAAACCCAAACTATCTCTTTAATGTGAAGATTAGCTGTCAGTATCCCCCCCTCTGCTGCACAGAGCATCTTTCTCATGCTGACCAGGGGCCATTATCGTGGTTGCAAGGGCAAAAAGGCCACCCTGAAACCTTATTGACAACACTAACGACCTAAACTTTGGTAATAGGTGAATGTGGCCATAAATCCATGTATTTTTTCTTAATGTAAGCAATGTATAATCATAATCTGCACTGTCCTGTAGACATTAATCTGTTAAGACAACTGAAGGCTGGTGGTACTAGCTGCGCTAACGTTAGTCACACTCTGCTTGAAAGTGTCAGTAAACGCTACATTAGCTTGCTCCCTGTTATTCAATTTGATGAAATTCAAGCCCATATACACTGCTTTTTAGCCCTTCATTTGCCTTATTGGTCTTTGTTTAGCTTGGATACACCCACCGCAAACCAAACTGTGGTTGAACTTGGTAGCAAAAAGTGACCCCCTGAACCAGAGTTGAATTCTTTGGTCTGCACCAGAGTTTGCGTGACACCTCCCCTAAAACTAGGGCTGAACAATATCAATAAAAATATTGTTATCGTATTGATATAGAGATATGAACATTCAAGATATTAATATCGAAAAGCAACGATATAAACAATATAGATTTCCCCTGTGCTAAAACTGCACTTTCCACATTCTTTTGTATTATGATTTGACCAAACCTGTAGTCATATCGTATTGTATCGAGATATCTGGCATGTATATCGAGATATGAAACTTTGTCCATATCGTTCAGCCCTACCCAAAACAAATCAAGTTTTCCGAGATGTGAACCAGATTTTGTTTGGTCCTGACCAAACATGCTCTGTGTGAAACTATTAACGTGATACCTGAAACTGTTAATGAAATAATAAGAAAGCATAAGACTGGAGTCGTAAAAGAGGGAAAAGTCCTGATGCCATAAACTTTCTGTCTTGTGCACAGAAGTACTCTATTATGCAGAGGATGCATGTTGACAGTAAAGGGAAGGTGGCCGGCCATGTTGGATTGTTGTTTGATTGATGTAAAATCGCTCACATGAGCTTGTAGCTCAGTTTGCTCTGATCAGTTTGGTATAAATTATGTATTTTTTGTGCTTTCTGTTGCACTCTATTCTGACCTTGCTTCTAGAGCTCAATTGATCCTTATTAGGATCAACTGAGCTCTAGAAGCTCAAGGTGTGAACTGGTGACTCTAAACTGTTCGAACTGTTTTGGTCTTTATGTGACAGACCTGTGATTGGCTGACAACTGGTCCAAGGTTAACTTGCCTCTTTCTATATTACAGGTGGATTAGACTCAAGCCTCCCATCACCCTTAAGCAGCATAGAAATGGCTGGATGCATGTTGTGCTTGGCAACAGCACCATGCAAAGTTCTCCCATCATAATGCCCATTCTTATCAAAAGTAAGGCACAGTAAGGTTTTTAATATCTGACAGCAAACTGGTGGTACTAACTGCCACGTTGCCACAGGAGGGATGAGCTTTAACTTGAAGGATGGGTCTAAATATTTGCTAAAATTATACAAAAATGCATGATTGTGTTTGTAGTGTGACCCTTAAAAATGAAACACTGTGGGAATGAGGCCTGTTTAAATTTCGACGTGGGACACCTGGTAAAGACAAGACATTCAACACTCTCCTGTGTGCCAAACAGGGACAAAGAGAAACTAAAGAGGACGAGGGAGCCAAGAAACAGGAGAGACAAAGCGGGGATAGAAACATACAGTCATAGAGACAGACACTGTAAAACAAAGAGAGGAGCCTGAAAATGAAGAGTGCAGCAATGCTGGCGGACATTGGCATCCCTCTAGCTGGCACGCTAGCATGCCAAGTTGTAGGATTTACCCTGGAGCCCTTGGGCTTCGCTGTGAAAAGACTCAGCCGGCTCGAGGGGCCCCGCGGCTGGCTGCAGCCGGGTCCCATTGTCTGGGCCGCTGGAGAGGGGTGGGGGGGAAACGCTGGATGAATGTGAGGAGAACAAGAGGAAGACGGCAAGGAGGAGGAAGCTGAGGAGGAGGAGGCCAGAGGGAGAGCAGCAAGTGGTTCCAGGGACCAGGGCCAACATGTAGAGAAAGGGGAGCGAGAGGGATGCTGTCGAACACTGAGGGCCTACAAGGAATCCACAAACTTATACCACAAGTACACACTAAAAAGCTGTTCTTGGCATCTTGGCTCTGAGTTTATGCAACTTTATAACAACAGAGTAAGTCCTGGACTACTGTTGATGCTTCAGGAACTTTTTATGAGCAAGGCAAAACTCTTTAATAAGCCTTCTAACTGCAACTTAAGCACCATTTTAACATTTTTAAACATCAGATGAATCATTTGAAGATGATACATTGCAAGCTTTGTCTTCAGTCTTTAAATTGTTATATTCCTCATTATTCTGTTATATTCTCCTGTCTTCTCATATTTTTTTTATTTTGTTGCCACGACTTAAGCATGCTCATTGTGTTGTTAATTGCAAAATTTTTATGCCATGGTGACCAATCGAGCCTTTAGAAGATTTCTGTGTGACAATGCCCATGCCGTTCTTTTTACTCCACACAATTTTAGTTCATGCTAGTAGACATACTATCCACCGCGCCACTATTTGCTCTTACTGGTGGCACCTTTACTCACCCATCAGATCCATATCTAAAGTGCTGTGCAGCAGACTAACACTCTGAGAACCTTGAGAAACAAGATTAAGATCACAGGAGACCAATAACTTCACATGGGAAAATTATCAATGACAGCATTGTAAACATTGCCTTTGAGAGCTTGGTGTGTTGCCTACATACCAAGGGTGTGTGCTAGGGACGTAAGAAGGTATCAATACACTTATATAACACAATATTGTGTGGCCCTGTAACGATATCTTTATGCAATATCTTCATATTTTGTTCTTTAAAGGTCCCATGTCTAGGTGTGAAAGACATTTATTAAGCAAGGACCTGATTACAGTTGAATACAGACTTAAAAAATTGAATTGTTGTAAAGCATTGGATGCAGCTCTTTTTCCTTTCCCTTTGAAAACACTCTTATCTGAGGGGGTGGGGAGGCCACTGGAGGCTATGATAATGAGATCTGTGTTGATTGGCTGCCCAAACAATCATAGCATCTGCCTGTGATGAGCAGAAAACATAGTGGCTTGTAGGTCTAGGTGGGGGCTGTATAGCTATTACAAAACAAACCCCAGGAAGTAAAACACGAGTGTTTTAAGGGAAAACTTTCTTTGAAGAGGCATGGCGCATTTCTCCATGAGCCGAGAGTTCAGTTATAGAATGGAATTCGATGAAATTTTTGGGGAATACTGCTCTTTGCACAAGGAAGAAGAGATTAGATTTTGGTGGTGGTCCAAATGTGGATGGCTCTATCAAAGCATTCATCTCTAAATCCATCCACTATCCACTCATACTTCCATCAGTTTATCCATTGATCTCACTATCCATCCAACATTCATTCATTCTTACATCAATCATCAATCTTACATTCTTGTTCATCAATCCATCCATTGTTATGTCCATCGATCTATGTTCCAGTCCATCATGCCATCAATCAATTAATCAATCAATCGTTACCTCTGCCAAGGATATCATATTTCAACGGGTGTTTTTGTCTGTTGGCAAAATAACTTTAAACGTTATGAGTGGATATGACTAAATTTTCAGTGAATGTTGCCATTGCACCAAGGAAAAGTGATTAGATTTTTGGTGGTGATTCAGATGTGCATGCATCAGCTACTTCTGATTTAGACTTCCTTTCTTGAACTTTATGGTTGTATACGAAGATAATGGTCGTGGAAAAATTGGTGTCATGCTTAAGCTCTGTGGTTGTTATTGTTACACATCATCAGGCTCCAGAAATCAAACATTAGTGATATTCAGTTGCAGTAGCCAGTTTTAACCTGTAGAGGGCAATCACTTTGCATGTTTTTAAAGCAAGATGGTAAATTTTGACCGTAGTATCAAGACTTGGACCATGATTGATAAAAAATACCAGTGATCACCTGTGTTGTTACCACCATCAACACAGATTTGATAGGAAAAAGGATTTAGTGTTCATTTAGTCTTTAACAAAGATAGGAATCTTAATGTCTATATTTGCACCTCTACGGTCTCTTCTCGACTGTGGATTTGTGTAGTTGTTGATTTTCCAAGGCACAACAGCATACACTGCCCACTTTCTGCTGTCGGCAGAAAGCATCAGCATCAGAGCAGAGCTGGTGTGTTCAGAGCAGAAGTCGTCCATGAATGGGAGCTCATCCGCTGGAGCTGCTGAAAGCACATGGTCAAGTGGTCAACAAATGAAAATGGAAAATTGCTACCACTTGTGGAGCCTGTTCAAGTACATGCAAGCGGGAGAGGTGGTCGGGTCATGATGGATGCCCCATGTCCCCTGTTGTTGTTGATCTGATCAAAAATATATCAGGCCAGCCCTTCTCTCGCTGCCTCCCCCACCCCTCGTTCTCCACCATAATAGACAAACAGATGTGTGGAGGTCGCATGCAAGCACAGAAAATTGCCTGTGAGCAAAATTGCATTTTGGGATGAGGAATTTTGTTTATTCCATGCACAAGTCCAATCATAATTTTGAGTCCAAGTAGATTGTTTTTGTTTTTTGAACCAAATAACAAGAATTTTAACTTGTTCACCAGCAAAACAAGCAAATACTGACATGAATAGTGCTGAAAAACATGATTATTTTCTCCTGGAAGAGCAGAATGAAGTCTGATTGTGTATAAGATACTCAGACATAATACAATGACTTTAAGATCCCCTTTACAAAGCATGAATAATAAAATAAGTGGCTCTTAACTGCAGTTAAAAGTGCAAAATCTCCAGAAAAACTGAGATAATTCATCCTTAGAATCAGACTGTGTTAGCCAGTGTGATCATACTTTTAGGCCTAAAGCAGCTATAAGTGGTGCATCTCTCTATATAAGTTAAGTCTAGTAAAATGTTTGTGCATCATTTACCACGTAATTTGATGCAAATGCTGTGAAATGTAGGAATGGGAAAGCAAATACGCCAGAATGGCAATTTAATGAAAACAAATGTTGGATGTGGAAATGCAGATGTAATCGTGTGTTTAGAGTGCGTTGCTCTCTCTATCTCTAGCTGCTTCTCGCCTCAAATACACACTGGTATACTAACACACACACAGGTTTAAGGAGATTGCATTTCCCTAATCATATGCATTTTCCACTTCATTTCCATGCTTTTTCAGCTAGAGGCAGCAGCCATCAGAATCACAACAAACTCCACATTTTCATCTCTACACATTGTTGAATCAGCTACACAAAACTAATACAGATAAATCTTGAGACATCCTACTTGAATCGATTTATACAGGCATTAAAGTCGGTGTGGTTTAAAGTAGGGGTGTCATTTTTTCTCACTGAGGATCACCTACGAAACATTTAAGAGTGATGCAGGGGACCTCGACAAGAAACCTGAAATAGTACGGTTGTAGTTGCATCGATATGCCAAATACATGCAAATGGACCCACATGCATCTATCCTATGGAGTGTACAACAGTAACAACTGATCCCTTTCAGACATGTTTCTATGCCAGCTTTAGTGCCATTGGGGACTATTGGAGGTTTACTACACTGTCCAATAACCTTGCAGTGCAGCCTAATTTAAAATCTGTAATCAGACAGATCCATCCTGCCAAGCTTCCCACGTGTTTTGCAGAGTTTGTTCTATAAAGTGTCTCATGTGAAGCACTTTACACGCCTTTACTACATTATCTGATTTGCCCATCGTGAATATGATTGACAGAACAACTGTCCAATCACCTGCCACCAGGGATGGACAGTAACAAAGTACATTTACTTGAATATTATTTTTTTAGACTTGTGACTTTTACTCCACTACATTTGAAAGACAAATATTGTGCTTTTAACTCCACTACATTTTTATGAAGGGTCTTGTTACTTTTAAGCATAGCTCTGAAGTTAGCAGATCAAATTTCTTTTCTCTTCTAAAATGAGAACCGTGTGTGGTTTGTTCAAGCGGTGATGCCATAGCTGTACCATGTGCATACGCTACTCATTTAAATTGAAAAATGAAACAGCAATGGTTGTCCTTTTGTTGATTCAATAGTGTTTCATAGGCATTTCTATTGGCCTTGGTAGCAAATTTTACAAGCTGTTTATTCTCCAGGTTCTAAAAGCAGGCCAATGCATTCAGTAGGTTGTTTCAGTCCTTAGGTTCAGTAAATTCATTGTGGCAACAATACAATAACATGTTGACATTAAAATGAAAATGTACTTTTAAAACTTTCAAAAGCAGGCACTTTAGTACTTTAACTTAAGTAAAAATTTGACTGAACAACTTTCACTTGTATTGGAGTAATATTTGACCAGGTGTATCTATACTTTCACTTAAGCAATGGAGCTGAGTACTTTGTCCACCACTGCCTGCCCCATACAGTTTGCTTTGAAATGGTTTGCCCATTCCCAAACACTTTCTATGCCCTCTTTCCCAAATGGACCAGTGATATATATTGAACGGTCCACCTGGTGTGTCAGGTTAACTGTCCAAAGATATTTTTTCACATTTTAGCTGCACAATTTGAGACTGAAAAACCAAAAAGAGCTCTAAAATCTTAAATATTAACAAGCTGCAACTGTACCTTTACATACCCTTATCAACCTTGACGGTCCCACAACAGAGCTTAGTCAGAGGTTAAGCTGCCAATCAAGCAGAACTGGAGTCAGCATTTCACAGCAGGACTCTGATCTTTACCCTCATGTCCTACAACATAAAACCTGCTGTTTTACACCTGTTTTACCTTACTTCACCCCTCTGTTACAGTCCATATTTAACTGTTCATCCAAATTGATTTGGCTTTTAGTTTGTTATAGAGGAGAGCATCTTGATGGCTTTTGTCTGGCTGCTGCACCTTTGCTTGTTCATCATGAAGGTACAGTTGGAAAGGAAAACATGAAACATATGTGAAGATATAAATATATAAGTTTCGTGAAGGTTGATCATCCAGGATTTTGTTTCTTTTTTCAGTTTTTAACCTGGGAGCTTTGACTTATTCAGGGGTTCTCATACGGTATGGTGGAGGGCAAGTAGAAGTGTCTTGGAAAATTGAAGTAGCAAAACTTCTTATTGCAGCTGTACATTAACTCATAAACACTTATTTAATTTACTTGCAGTACTTTAAATTCTTATATACTTATATCAAATCCTGTAACTATTAGATTTGGTATCTGGACATTAAAGAAGACAAATTTGCCTTCATTTATCAAACATTCGAACAATCAGAAAGTGGATGTTTGGTCATTTCCATGCATGTGTACCAGTTGACCTTTGAACTGGTATTGTCGTAGTAACAAATTAGACAATGTCAGTGGTAACGCCCCCTTTGGTCCGAATGTCCCACTTCAAAGTTGAACAACCTTCAGCTAGCCTGACTTGATCAGCTCATAACTGGAATGCGTCTAGCTAGTACATGACTTGATTGACTCAATCACTACTTCTTGACTCATCGGCGGTTGTTTTATCTACTTGAGAGACCCTGGCAGACAAATCTTACATACTGTGCCTTTATTGTGATGTTTAAGGTTTCTAATCTGATGGAACACATGAAGGTTATATGAGGGAACATAGGATAACTCTGAGGTCAGTCTTGTCACTGTAATTATGTTGCTATAAAAGGAGTACAAAACAAATCATGTGCATTCACAGCATTGCCAAAGTAGACAGCCTTTCATGACTGTGAACACAATGTCCACACCCTGTTACATCCAGGACGAGGACATACATGTAAAGAAAAATTATGCAACAGGTTTTTCCAGAAGAGATAAAAGTCTGAACAGGCTCTTGTCGTCTCTCATTAGTCCTCGGCACTATCTGACGCAGCATGGCGAAGCGTGACCCACAGCAGGTTAGGGCAGCCCGGTCCTTCCCAGCTCGTAGGCCTCTTTAGGAGAGATATTGATGACGGTCGGGACGAGGCTTTGCTAAATGAGCCTCAGCAATGAGCTGGAAAATGACTAATGTTCCCAGGGTGAGCCCAGATTGGTCGAGCCTGCCACCGTACTGCCAGGCCTGCTTGCTTTTTCAGGACTGAAGAGGGAGAGAGAGGAAACATGTCTGAGTCAGTGCATGTGAGGTACATTTCAGCTTTTCCTTTTATGGCAACTGAATTGTCTTATGTGTGTCAGATATGTCATTTTTAAGCAGTTGGCTGATATGTTAACATAAGTTTAGGGAGATGAATTAGTTCAATGTAAATAATTTAGTAAGAATTAAATCTAGCAATGAAGAAACATTTTGGTTGTGTTTTTCTTTTTTAAGATTTTTTTTCCTTGGGCTTTTTCTGCTTCTATTGTTGAGGACAGGAGAGTGGACAGACTTGGACAGGAGATAAAGGTGATGGGGATGACATGCAGTATGAATCCAGATCACTCACAAGGACAACATTCTTAGAGCATTTGGCAAATGGGAATAACTGTCAAGCTAACAGTTTTGTTTCTCTTTACAGTTGAATAATGTTAAAGTGATGAGTTTAAGGGGTTCATAAATACAATCAGAGCCAATCAACATGGCCCTGTCTTTCTAGATCTTCTGTCACAGGTAACTTTTCAGCCTGCACATGTCGGAGCGATCACTGTCCATGTCCCTGCTGTCAAGACAGGAGCTTCTTTGTTTTTGCTTTGCTTTTGTATGAACATTCACTCCTAACAGTGTAGCAGATCCATACAGCAGCTCAAACAGAGAGCTGTCACACTCAAATGATCTAACAGTTAAAGTCAGGACACAGAGCTCTGAACTTCAGCTGCCTCTGGAAATATGAAACATGAGTGTCTTCTTGGAACAACATGAAAAATAGCCATTTCTGAGCAGGGCCGAAACATGGGGGTTTATGCATGAAAAAATCAAATATCTGAGAAAATGTTTGGAATGACACTCCAACAAATTATCTGTGGACTTGAGCAGACTTGGTGAAAATGAATAGAATTTGGAACCTTTAGGCAAAAAATCTCATATTTCCTTAAACCGTCTGTGATTTAGTTCCTCCCCTCAAACAGCATTGGTAAAAATTTCAGGACCTGGGCTGTCCAATATTCTGGTAATTTTGTCAAACGCAGCAGATCCCATTGTTATTATCAAAAATATATAAGTGCATCACTTCTTCTCCGCTTTAAGAAATAGGATAAAGTCCATCTGGAAAAAAAATATAAAAATGAACTTTTAAATACTTCTATTACAACTAGGGAAAACTCTGAGAAATCTGATTTATTTCTTTTTTTCTTGCGAATTCTTACTTCAATGTCAGAATCCTGACTTCCCAAGCATTCTGATTTTATTTGTATTATTATTCTGACTTTGATCTCAGGATCCTTACATTCTTCAAAGGGTTTTTTCTTCTTCCCAGAATTCTGTCTTTAATCTTATTGTGCTGGCCTTTATAAGAAGTCTGACTTTTTTCTCTCTCCTTTTTTTTTTTTTTTTTTTTTTTTGTTACAGAAGTCAGACTCTAATCCTGGAATCCTGGATTTTTTTTCTGACTTTAAAATAATCCTGTTTTTTAAAGAAGTCTGACTTCAATCTCAGATCCCGACTTTTTTTTTTATTTTACCTTTTTTTTTTTATTATATCCTGGCTTCTTTTGAAGAAGTCCTACTTTAATCTGAAATATTCTGACCTTTTGTCAGTGTTGAGACTTCTTCAAACTTGCATCTCTAAAAAATAACATTTACAGCTCACAGTTCATTTCGTTATTCATTATCATTTGCAATGCTATTTTGCAAAAAATCTATGTAAGAGAAACGACAAGTTAAAATATAAGTGTGGAATACAGCATGTCATAATTTGTTGTTTAAAGATCATTATTTAGTTTAAACAATGACGACCTTAAAACAATGAAAACATACTGTACATGGTATGATTTTCCCTATTGAACAAACTACAAATACTCATACTTTTCATTGACCAATCAGGTGCCCACATTAGGCACATCACCTTCCACTGTGAGTTGCAAATGAATGTAAGACACTGAGGAGCAGTAAGTCACATCAGAAGCTCCCTGTTCTGTTTTATTTGCTGAAATCATATCAGACCGTGCAGTGAGAGTAGAAACACTCCCGGTTAAGTGTCGCCCTCCTCCTGCTTCTCTCCCGCTCTCCATCTTCCTCTCTCTCGCACTCTCGCCTCCAATCCACCATTATTAGTGCCTCCAATACTCCAGAGGGCAAACAAACTTTCAAAAAATTCCCCATAACCTGCCAAGCGTAGCCCATTTTCCTCTCCATGCAATTAACTGCGCCAACATTTACAATAATATGATTACAGACACTTTGGCAAAGTCACGGGGGGAACGCGGGGCATATTAGGTATCAGCAAGGGGTTGATCGTAATGGTCGCGTTTCCCGGAGACTCACATTTTCTTTTGCACGCAATAGTGAGAGCCACTAAATTCTCCTCAGGCAGTAAAAACCAATGCACTGGAACCATGATAACAAACACAGGCAGCCACTTTCTTTCTCATCACTCCCTGATTCTCTTTCTCTTACTTTGGGGCCTGTTTTTTTCTCCACTCCTCACTTTTCCTCTGCACCCTTCCCCCCCCTCAACCCTCACTGCGTACCCCATGCACCCCTCAATTAATTAAGTCTTTCACGGCCATGTAATTAGGAACATTAGCAAGTCATAAACTTGCCACGAGTCTTGAAATTATTTGCTGGCCCTCAGCAATTTGTTTGTAATTCCTTTTTTGCGAGACAACGGCACCACTGGGTCCCATAGATCTTTGCAGGGCCCCCATTGTGCCCCCCCCACCCTGTCCTCGTTTCACGGCAATGACAGGCGGGATAAGAGGGTCCTTGTGGGGCTGAGAGGGGGACCACATGATGCCCAGGCTGGCTGGCACCCATCCTGCTGCTCTTCAAAGATGATGTAGAATTAACAGGCTCACAAAGACGGATGTCTGCTCAGGTCTGTGAGGGATAGAGATGCTATTGGCACACTTTATATTCAGTAGGTGAAGAGAATAACGAACCGCAGGGTTGAATGTCTTAATTAAAGCTAAAACACAAACAAATAATTCACTGTGAATTAGTATATATATTATATGTATCTAATCAAAACATCTGAAAACATGCTAACTGCTTTTGGTACAAAATTATGCTGAAATTTCTGAATGATGGCATTTAACATTCAGTCCTTTTGCATTTTTATTGTTTATATTCAAAGTCTTGAGTAAATTAAATCAGGCAAAGGTTGTTTAAGACACTTTTTCTTATTAATTGAAGGATAATTTACAAAACATAAAGCAATGCAAGGCACACTTATTTAAAAGATATTTTAAATTTAATTTGTTGAATGTAAAAAAATGAAAACAAAGCATTAAGTTTCCATGACAAAAATGCTATATTTTGAAACAACATTTTATATTTACAAATGTATGACACTGTTGGCCTCTATGATAATATTGGGTTTGGGGAGAAGATTAGAGTCAGGCATTAAAAAAAGCATTTTCATTCTTGACTTTGTGGAAAAAAGTCTGTTTAGAGGAAAATCACATTTGGAGGATGACAAAATACTGTTATATGAGCAATGGCAAATTGATGAGAAACTAAAACATCTAGAAGTCAACCCTTCGATACTTCACATCAAATAGTGTTTGTAATACGTCTAGCAAATGACTTGTATAGATGACTCAGGCCTGTCTACATGGAGATTTAAACGTTTTTGTTTTTAAGACGACTCCATAAACACTGCATAATATCAAGAAATGTATCCATCCATGTGAAAACACCTAAAATGCTGTAGTATATATGCCAGGCCTGTAAGTGGCACTGTATCGCTGCTGCAGACATACACCAAAACCAGAGAAGCAGACATGGAGCATGCAAATCAGAATCAGAATCAGAATCAGAAATACTTTATTAATCCCAAAGGAGAAAATCCATTGTTTTTTAGTTGCTCTTATACATAGTATACCTGTAGGAATATCAAAAAAGACATTAAAATAGATAAGAGCATAAAAATTAAGTAATTATAAGAAAGCAGGTCGGAACATACAGACTCTTTACGTTATACTTCAACTTCCATATGAAGGAAGAATAAATAAAATAAGTAAGTGAGATTATAAAAAAGGCCAAGGAATTCACACTATTAACATAAACAATATTCACAAGTCATCCTGTTCCCGTCAGTGTGCAATGTGTGTATCATCGCGACAGGACAAGGGAACGAGCATGTGCAGAACGACCGGAATGAACGTACACATGATCAAGGAATCATTCAATTCGGATTTACCATCAGAATAAACCAGCTACCTACTCAGAATAAAGTTTAATTCTGAATTGTCATTTCATTCGAAATTAGGTGTTTAACAAGGTCACTTTTAATCTTTTTAAAGAGGATTTAAGTTTTATTCTGAATTAAAGGGGAATTAAAGCTCTCATGTAAACGTAGCCATTGAGGTGATCCTACAGAACTGGAATCTGTTCATTCATAACTCTCTTCTCAGAACTCAGATCATTTTCCAGAATTTTGACCCTATTTTTTAAAATTGCATGTCCACAATGTTATCGGTGTTTACACTTTTTATTGAGACATTTTAACTTTGTCCTAACCAGTTCTTTCCTTTAAAAGTCGCTGTGTTAGAGAGTTTTCCTCTTAACCTGGTCGAGGTTTGCTAAGCTCTTTGGGAGAAGTGAGTAAACCTGTGAGGTGTTCCCTCAGCTGTGAGCTGATGATGATCAGCTGGGCTGAGAGGCTATACAGGCAGGACAGTGGTGGTTCTCTGTCAGTTTGTTCTGTGTCAAAGGAGGGCTGACACCATCAGTTGTTTTTCCTTTTTTTAAAAAATGGAAATACTTTGGTTGAGAGAATTGGAAAACAAATTCATTTTGTTTGAAACAAAAAACAAGCATGCTAACTTCCCCTTTATGATGGCTGCTTTACCATATGAAGTTCTGTGGACTTGGTTCAGTTTGATGGTGAAGTAGCAACTTTGGTGCTTTTAAGCCACGGTGTATTACTATTTGATTTTGTTCCCTTGCTTGGATTAAATAGATACACACAACACGACAATTTCGGCTCAGATACCCACTTCCGATCAAATTCAGCAAAGGCTCGACATTCTCTTACCTGATTATTCTGTGCAAAGATTTGAAATCGTAAATATTTAACGTGTTCAATATTGACGACCGTAAATCCTGATGTGTTTGGACTGCTCTAAGGAACAGCCGCACTTGTCCTCTCTGTCCTGTCACATGGACCAGAGCAAAGGCAGTCAGCGAGTAAGCTGGCTGAACCAGGGGGCAAACAGCGAACGAGACTAAAAGCAGAGAATATACTTAGATGGACATCAAATGGACGTCCAACTGGTTGATTTGTGTGAAAAACATGAGTGTCTAAACAGCGTGACCTTTAAATTATATATTAAACTGTTTAGAGGAGGAGCTGGACAGAAATCACAACCCCCAAAGATGTTAAAGGAAGCTAACAGCTAGCCACATTTAGCCTCCTGATGTTGTCCACCAGAGCAGAGGTGATCCCCTCTTGGTAATTGAATTAATTTTTGGTGTGCTATTTCCCTCTCTCTTTGGCACACCACACACTTCAGGAACAAAACTGAGCAATCTGATATGATTTGTCCTTGTGTGTGCGCCCTTACTGTGATAAAAACAGTTAAGATTAAAAGTTATTAAAAATCGTTGTGTGTACCAGGCCTTAGATAACTTTACCCCCCACCATTGATCCAAGCTGCAGAACAGAACAGAGGCATCATGGCACCTGTTCACACTTTTACTTTGTTAACTACTTTCACAGAATTATCAGACCTTTTAAACAAATTGTTAAAGAGATGAACAGGACTATCAAAACATAATCACGTCAAGTATGAACTCCTGTAAACATTATGTTGACATGTTGTTATAATTAGTTTTAATAAAGTTACTGATTGAGATGAAAAAAAAAAAAACTATTCACAAAAAGTCTTGTTACATTATTTGTTTTATTCAAATATTTTGTCACTTCCTGCATCTCTCATCATTCTGATGATTTCAGAGATTCATACATCTCACATCTATGACTGAATATTTTCCCAGCCTCCAATCAAATGAAGTCTTCATCAACCAGAAATCATCCAAATCATGCATTGGTCTAAACATGTGATTTTCTCCCTCGGGATAAATGTGTGTGTGTGAGTGTGAGGTTTTTGTGTGTGGCGCTCCTCAGAAGGGTTAACGCCATCGATGGTGCTGTGATTCCAGCTCAAGCACTCTCATCAGCCGCCTTATTCTCTCCTGCGGCTGCACCCTGACCTCCCAATAACCATACACCTTTGTTTCTATTTACCGTTTGCCAGAGATGGAGGGAAAACCAGAGGAAGAACGCGGCGCAGAGAAAAAGAGAGCCCGGGCTGCTATTGATCGGCTTCCACATGTATTGAAACCAGATATTGATTTTCTTTCTTTTTTTTCAAATGGGAAAAAGTGCATTGTCTGACCGAAGGAGATTTCTGTGGGGATTTGGGGAAAGAGGAGTTGAAATGAGCATCCGGTGCTCCGTTGTCTCCTGTGGATTGTGTATAGGGCTGTGGTAATTGAATTGAGCGAACGGCGCCCTTCTTCGATATGTGCTCTCTTAAGAGTTTTTGGCCTGTCGATGTTTCTCTGTAATATTTCTGCTGCAGGAGAGAAGACTGCAAAAAAACCAAACTTTTCTTTTATAAATAAGTTAGCTGAAAACAAAGCATAAAATAATAAAGTGTATAGATTTGTATTAATTTCATATTAATGTTCAAAATCAGCTGGATTTGACTCAAACTCACATTCTTATGAACATGTCCAGCTTCATATCAGGTGTTCATTTTTAAATCACTGTAATAAAAGTTTATGCAACCACATTTGCAGGGGAAATTGTGCTGTTTAAATTCGTTACACCTGAAAAAGAAAATTATTTGAGTATTTAAAGACAAGTAAATGCAAAAAGAAAATTACTATCAAATTTTATGTGATTATTAATAGATTAGTGTTACATGTGTTTGCTTTGTGCAACTTTTCATTGAGTTATAATCTGAAATAAGTTATTTATTAAATCTTTTTAGGAGTCAAATTATGTATTATTTTCTTGAGGAAAAGCAAATGAAACAAACATATAAAGCCTTTAACAACAGTAACTATGTATACATGGACAAAAGTATCCTGGTTATGAATCCTGGTCAGGAACCTGGTAAATAGTTTCCCAGTATACATAATAAAAACCAGTATCCTGGTTTCAGATCACAACATCTCATTGTCCCTGTGCCTGCAAGGTTTGCAAGACTTGAAGAAAACAGTCAGAAACAGGAATAAAGCGTTTACATGCCACAGTATGATTGCTACTATCAGGATTCTTCAGTCTGCAAAATGAGATTTCTAGAAACCTGAAACTACAGTATCCTGGTTTCTGAAGTCAGGGTACTGTGTTTACACGTACAAACATAAAACCAGTGAACTAAAAAACCTGGTTCATAAGCAGGATACTCAGTTCTGAGCGCAGTCGCTGATAGGGACAGACAGTAATCGACTCAGTTATCACTCCCTAATGAGCCCTGGCGTCCTTGTTTTATCAAAGAGGGCATTCCTACATGTTTTTCCCCACAAAGTAGGGGGTGCCAGTATGGTCTAGATTGTAGACCTATGTGTTCAGGCCCTTGCCTTGTGTGTGGGGGGGACTGGGGTTTGGTTCCAGTATAGGTTTGGTTTCCCATGTGTCTTTCCCTGCTCTCACATCTCATCTTGACTCTGTCCGCTATCTCTCTACGCCATCAATAGCCCCATTCACGCTGCCCTTTCCAGTCGTAATATTTGGTGTATGTGATGCTTCAACTGCATTGTGAACGTCGCAGAGACAGAATTGGGGGGAACGAGTTGACTCCCTATTTGGTCCATCTTGAGATAGCATTAAAGGTTTGATATGGGACAGAGGGAGGCACGCTGACACAGCAGAAGCAAGAGTGCTGCCAGTGAATGTGTGTATGTGGAGACACATGCTGTGTCATGCACATCCATATCCATATCCATACGTATTGTATCGTAAATAGACAGATGTTACAGCCTTACTCAATTAGTATGAATGTCTCCAGTTGTGATGATGGTGGAGCTTCGTTGTGGCGTCTTTGCACAAAGACAACATGAAAAGGGCTACTAAGGCAAAAAAAAAAAAAATACAGAGTGCTCTCGCAGATGCCCTTCTGATGGAGAAAATGTCATCAAGTTCCCTCAGAGTTGCCCCTTAAAGGCCCTGAAAAACTCAGTATTTTGAATCACTCTTGATTCAGTAGACCAGGAGAGATAAAAAAAAAAACAGGTGGATATATAGGGAGATTTTGTGACATCACAAATTTTAAGGACCAATTGAAATGACAAAAAGTCAGTCAAACTAACTCCACCACACCCACACAATACAGAGAAGACGTCACAAACTCTTTAAGTAACACCTGTGTGGGTGCCCAGGGTCTTTGAGAGTAAAAAAAAATCTTAGTGCTCTTTAAGGTGTCCCTCTAATGAACAAAACTTGATAAGTTGCCCTTTAAGGTGTCCCCCAGTCGACAAAATGTTGTTTAGTGCTCTCTAATGTGCCCTTTCGGTGGACAAAATGTTGTTTAGTGCTCTCTAATGTGCCCTTTCGGTGGACAAAATGTTGTTTAGTGCTCTCTAATGTGCCCTTTAGGTGGACAGAGCGTTGCTAAATGCTCCTTAAGGTGTTCTTAAATCAAATAAAATTAGATAAGAGCATTTTCAGGTGCTGCTCTGGTGTACAAATTGTATTAATTGCTCTGTTGGTGCCCCTCTAGTGGACAAGTCTACATAAGTACCCTCTATGGTGACCTTCAAATGAACAAATCTCTACTAGAAGGGCACCATAGAGGTACAGAGATAAGGTGCCTTCAAAGATGTGCTATGTGGAAAAATCTAAAAGTACCATCTACGGTGTCCTAAAGGGGACAAAATATGATAAAATGCCCTCTAAGGTGCTTTTATATAAGTGCATTTCCAGTGGAAAAGGCATCATCAAGTGCCCTTTGCCGTGCTGTATATGTTTAAATTTATTTATATGTCATCAATAAATAGTTTCAGAAGATATGCTAGCTTCAGGGTACTAAAGAAGTCTCACTAAAACTTCAGACTAGACTAACTTAGCTTTCTTTCTTCAAATGTATTCTCCCTCAAAGTCTATAAAATATTTAATGAGAATCAGCCTCATCTTCCCAGACCCCTTCACATCATTTATATTTCTTCTCTTAAATGTGTACGGAAAAACATTTTTAAATGCCAAAATACACTGGCAACATTAAAAAAGTAAAAAGGTTAAACACTATTTTTCAAAGATTGTCAACATGTTTATGTGATTTGAGACATGTGCAGGAGTTCATCTTCAGGTTTAAAATGCAAAACTAAAACTTCACAATACTGGATGTCAGAATATTCTCTTTGTGTAGTTTTTTTTTTTTTTTTTAATTGATTGAAAAGTATTTGGTATTTAGGACAAATTTGTTGCTGTCATATCATAAGAAATCTCAACAGTTGCATTTTTTATTTTTCATACATTCTGCTTCTTAAATAAAATTCCCAATTTCAACAAATCTTTTATTTTTCCTGTAGTCAATAACCTTTTCATCTTATAATTACCCAAAGTTGGGCATGGCATGTAAGTTTTTTGTCTTTTTATTAAAATCGACATTGGCCAGAATCATACTGATATAATGCATATTTTTTCAACTTGTTTGGAGATTTAATGATGACATCTTAAAAATGATACAGCAACTTGAACCTCCCTAAGAGACAGTTCTCACTTCAAGTACTTTTTTTTTATATAACGTTTTCATATATCTCCCTTCCCCTGGGTTAACTGTCCTGTATCCCGTTGATGTTTCGCTCCTCGCCATCTCTGTCTGTCCTCCTCTGCTGAGTCTCCTCGGCGCTGGCAGACGCAGCCGGAGCCTCTGCCGCCTGCTTCTCATTCAGCCAGCGTCGGCCTGTTCTCCCACTCAATTTGCAATTAAGACCAAATTTAGAGCGCTGAAGCCTGAAGGCAGGTGGGTGTCCGCACAAGGAACATGTTGCCTGGCAACAAGGGGGATGGAGTCAGGAGGGTGTACCTGAGCAGTAGGGGGCGGTGTGGGCAGGGAGTGTGTCTTTGTTAATTTGAGTGTGGGGCTGAGGATACTGTATATTGAGGTTTGTTGATGATGGATATATATTCATGATGGTACATCAGGCTTTAAACCAGAAACACTGATGAAACAGTGGTAGGATGTCACACTGGTACAACAATTCTGGGGAACAGGATTATCAGCCGTTTTAGGCAGGTGCTGGAGCAGAGGAAGAAGCCCTAATGCTGTGTACTTTGATGTCTTGTGCAGAGAAGTGCTCTATCATGCAGAGCAGGCATGTTAAATGCACTAAAAGGCATATAAAACTAAAGAAGCGTGGTATGACTGGCCTCTCTAAATGCATCACTGAAAAGTCATTTAACAGGCAGGACCTTGAATGCAGCACTGAAAAGTAATTTAACTAACCGGAACATAAACTCATCATATTGTAACAGCAATATTATGTCATTTTTTCTAATCCGTGAGCTAGCTTTTATCCTGTTAGCTTCAACACATTTTAATATAACTTTCAATATAACTTTTTTTTTAACTGATGGGACTGTAGACAGACTTTGCAGGGACAGAAGGAGCAGACAAGTGAAATATCAACCACAGGTGATCAGATCAGTCGCTCCAGCATCAATTCTGATCTACTGATTATGCATTCTTAACAAAAATTGGTCCATACTGATCAGTTCAGTTTAGATCCCTAGTGATCATTTCTTCTCCATGACACTGCAAAGAGATTAAAAACACTCCTGACTTCGTGATGTCCACAAACACAGGAGGTGTTCAAGGTGACTCATGGAGAAAAACAGAAAATGAAGTAGATAAAATCAGAGAAATTTTAACTTTTTAGCCTATAGTGTTCCTGCAGTGTGTACGTTGATATTTATACTGCTTATTTTACCATTTACTTTAAAAATAACTGTCAATGTTAAAGAAACATTAAAGAAACATGTACCACCACATATTGCCTCATGTTGACTTAAGAGTAAAAACAAGCACACCTCTCTGAATGACATTCATTTTTAAACAGAACAGCTCATCTTAAACACAAGGATGATTGCAGAAATACAATGAATGGAATATATGATTATTGAATGTGAAATGAGTCATTTTGTTGAGAATGCTTTTTACTTTGATTGCTGTTTTTGTTTAGAAATGTAGTAAAATGCCATGGAATGTAACTCCGGCATATAACATCAATTATAAAAACATCAACAGTGACTCATTTGTGCATCACAAACAATCACATTGTTCATGGTTTTGCTCCTTTAGTACAGAGAAGAGTTGGATGAAAAACAAATACATTATCTTTAACTCAGGCTTGTCACCCTCTATTAGATTTTCAGGTCTTTTCTGATTTTAAAAAGGTGGGCGACCAAAGACATAAACACAGTGCCAACAGATTTTTGTAGATGCAGTCCTAATATGTAGCACACTACACTCTTTAGTCAGGCTGTGAGATCACACAGCTAAAGACAGGCATGAAAACTCATAGAGAAAAAGCCTGAGAACCAAAGTGTAAGTTACAGCTGGACCACATTTTAGTGAAGAAAAATCAGAAAGCATTGTCTCATTTTTGGGTTTTTAGTCTGATTACAGGGAGGATGTCATTTATGTTCTCCTCACTGGCAGAGAGAGAAGTGTTTGCAAATTGCAGGTTACCTTAAACTCTACGTGTATGACTTCTTCAGTCAATTAAAAGAGTAGTGTGTAGAAGTTGGCAGCATTTCGCCAAACAGAAGCGGTGAATATAGGGTATAATGTTTCTATTTGTATGTAAAGTCCATCGAAATAGGTGTACAGTTATCCCTATAAAACTTTTGTTTTCTTTTTATTAAGTTAGAAAAAGCTTTTTATATTTATGTACTGTGGGTCTCCCCTTTGTGGAGGCTGACATAACAATTTGCCATGTTGTCTACTGGTGGGTTTTGGGGACAAAGAGAGTGAAACACGATTTTTGAATACGAGTCTGGCCATCGGTCCTGAAATCTATCTGGGTGGCATGCGAAGAAGAAGAAGAGAGAGAGAGCGGGTATTACAAGAGAAGAAGATGGCACAGTATTTGTAAATGTTGTAAATGATGCCCTGTTAATGATCCTTTTTGGTCGCTAAAATGCCAATTTCTACACACTGCACCTTTAACTAAAGAAACAAATAGCTTTCATCGGAAATTCTTTCAACATTTTTACACATGAATTCAAATATAAACCATGATGCTTAATTTTGTGAGCTATGTAAAATGTTGAGCCTTAATGTCTGTTTAATTGCAATAAATATTTACTGGCAATTCTAATATAGTTAATTAACAACTCTGTCTGTGAAGAATTACATTTAAAAGTCTATCCATGTGATATGCATATACATGTTTTTTTGCATAAGTATCTACGATTATTATGAAAATCTTCTTGATTTAAGTATTCTCATGTAGATACGTGCTTAACAAATTTATTAGAACATCATCCATTGTAAAGTTTGTGCCACAACTGCCTTACATTTACAACATTAGTAATGTCCAAAATCATTTTTGTGTTTCTGTAATGGTTAATACATCAATATATAGAAGCTGTTTAACCAAAATGATATTTTTAATGCTAAAATATAATTATTATTGTTATCCATGAATTTTTATATTTACTGTTTTACAAAAACAGAAAAAAAATAGGAAAGTTCATTATTGTTTTTCGATTAAGATGTCAAATTTTAGTCATTTTTTTTTAAATT
This sequence comes from Cetoscarus ocellatus, assembly GCA_037902135.1. Taxonomy (NCBI): domain Eukaryota; kingdom Metazoa; phylum Chordata; class Actinopteri; order Labriformes; family Labridae; genus Cetoscarus; species Cetoscarus ocellatus. The sequence continues at coordinate 807,344 of JBAMNC010000208.1, forward strand.
TCTGAACACAAACAATAGTTTCAGTGGTTGAATCTCAGAGAAGCCCAGTGAGCCGTCTCATATTTGGGTATAATTCAATGTGAATTCAGTTTGAAATTCCTCATTTTTGTTCAACAATGATACCATCTGCAGTTTAAATCACGTTTTTGAAGATTTTCAAAATATCTGTTTTCTCAGTTTTATGACAGTTGGTTTTACAAATTTGTAAAGCACTGTGTGACATGTTTTCTTTGATTCTGGAAATCATCTTGAGGAAGGCTGCATGTTGTGACCACAAAAAAACAAACAAACAATTAAACAAAATCAGTGAAATCCATGCCTTCAGTTTGTTCTTTTACATGTCTTCCTGAAACATGTCTCAGGCTTCAAATACAAAATGAGGAACAAATTTCCAGTTCCCTAAAAAGGGTGCGTTGTTAAAGGGAAAGGTGATGTAACACAGCGGTAAACGTGCCCCTGTCGCAGCTTCTGTGTATTGCAGTTATCAAATTCAAAATGAGTGAAAATTTGCAAAAAAGCAGTAAAGATGATCAATTTGAACATTAAAATCTTGTCTTTGAAGTGTTTTAAAGTGAGCATGGGTAAAAAAGGATTTGCAAATCATTGTTTTCTGTTTTTATTTACGTGTTTTACAATATCCAAATGAATTAGATTTGAGGTTTGTACATTTTCTGGTTAAAATCCTTCACAAGGGGGCACAATAAGGTAAATGATTTATATCAGATGGCGTAGAAGACTTTTTCTTGTCTCTTCAGCTATCTGTGATTTTTTTAAATTGGAATGGGACATTCAAAGGAACAGTGGTGTCCTTATTTTACATGACTTTCAGAGCAGTCTAACGCTACATCAAGCTGTTTCTGGTACGCAAGTTTAACTTTATTGAATCTAAAAGAACAAAATAGCCTGATTTAAAAAAAAAATGTAATGCTTATGTTTATCCAAATGAATGAGTTACACCTGACGGGGACATTTCAAAGATTCAGTCAGAATTAGACGTCAGAAATAGTTGCTGAAATGCTTAAATAAATGTGTGAAGTTAAAAATTCAAAACAATCATCCTTTGTTCTTTGTTGGCACCCAGATGATTTTTTTCTGCTCTCCAAAAAGAGGCAGCGAATTCAAAACCTCACCCTCCTCCCTGCCCAACAATAACCCAGACTTAAACAGTTGGTACACATTTTACAGCCCTGCTTCGTTCCCCAATCGGTATCATCTTCCATATTTGCATGTGCTCGGATGCTGAGAGTGGCAAATTGAGTGAGAAAATAGCCATATTACCACACAGTGGGAGAGGGAGTGTCATGTGCAGCAAACAAAGGAAAACGACGGCGATGGCCCTCACGGCGAGCAAATGTCTGCTCTCAACTCAGCCGAATCAAGAGCATGTGTGTGTATGTGTGTTTGTGTGAGTGTGTGCATTGGGAGACAATAGCAGAGATAATGTCAAAGATTTCTCATGATTTGTGGACTCTGAAACACGTCATGGGTATGGAGGTAACGGAGCTCTTAAAATTGACACACCTGGATATGAAGGCAGACACTTTCAGAGAGATCCTGCTTCTTTTGTATAGCCAGAAATGAATATGCTAATGAGGGAAAATAGCAAAAAAAAAAGTGAGCAAATACAAAAGTCACAGGAAATGTGTTTCCCTAAATCCTGAATAAGTAAGATACATCTCTGTTTCAAGTAATGTAGACTTGGGCTGCATACGTTTTGCATTAATCACCATGTTGGGTAATCATGTTCCCAAGCTGATGCTTCAGCATGTGTTCAACAACACTACATCTCCACAGACTCCATAAGGTTTCTTTACTGAACAGTATGTCAAAGTTTTCTTCAGATGTCTTCAGGAGAAAAGCTGCTAAAAAAGCACAGCTAGCCTCTTAGCTTCTTTCTTAACTGAGTGTCAAGAAGCACTGACTAACAGCAATATGAGGGACGTAAGCAGTTAAATATTTAAATTCAGCAGAAAAGAGTCAAGTTTTTCGTTATTGTCATTTATTGGTGTTCACTGCGGGCACTGTAGATCCTTTTCTGGTGTGACTGAAACATTTGGACCCGAGGTTTATGATGAAGACAAAGCCATATTGTCACAGCAGCTGGTATTATATCACTGAGTGTAAACACATTCAGGTAATCATGAATCACCTCTTTTCACTTCCCTCTTTTTTTTTACTTTTAAAGAAAAATCGAGACTTCAGATTTCAGCAAATCAAACATCAACATCTAATGGACAGGCATTGAGGACATTAGATTTTGTTTTCAAGCTTGAAGCCTTTAAAAACCCCCAGCCCAGTTCAATAACAATAGCTGGTTTGAAGATAAACCATTAAGAAATTAGTTCAGATGCACATTGTCACTGTCAGGCACAAACCTCCTATCTCCAAAATTGCTAACTTAAGGAAATTAAAAAAACTTTTTACTACTTGGTTGATAAATATTGTATTGTCCTGTTAACTCATCTTTTTTTAACTTAAATTTGGTCAAAATTTTATGAAACCCACTCACTAACATGGAGGGTGACCATAAGCACTGATTCGAAAGGAAAAATGAAAATCCTGAAAAATGGAGATATGAGGTTTGTGCCCAACAGAGACTATTTGTAGGTGTAATGATGGACTGTGTTAGCTGACAGTGGTTTTCTGAGGCGTTTTTGAGCCCACATAGTAATATCCTCCACAGAATAATGTTGTTCTTTAGTGCCGTACCACCTGAGGATCAAAGGTCACAGGCATTCAGTGTTGGTTTTTGGCCTTGCCACAGAGATTGCTGAATCTTTTGATGTTATTATAGAGTGCAGATGCTGAAATCCCTTATTTCCTTGCAGTTGCTTCACTGTTATGATTAAAAGTTAAAATTTCTGGTTCAAATACATTTTTCAGTCATAAAACAAAATGTTTTTGTTGGTATAAAAGTTATTAATGTATTTATCTTAACTGTCCTTATGTGTTTTATGTAAAGCTGGTCTCATTTCTTAACTTAAGTTGTCAAAACTTAAAACAGTTGGTCTGAGGTCAAGCATAACTGTTCACACAGCTTGTGTAAAGAATCTGGTTTCTGGGATGCTGGTTTGGCACAGTGGTAAGCAACCAGTGAGGTTGGATCAATCCAGATTCAGTTCTTGCCAGAGGCCCATTCGCCAAATGTTTTCTCCCTCTCTTTCTCACCCATTTCCCAAGCCTATCTATTGTCTCTCTCTCCACTATCAAATAAAGGCTTTAAAATGCCCCAAGAATAATGCTTGGACAAAAAAAAATGAATGGGAAAAGAACGGGATCTCCAGCTCTAGCCAACAGGGGCCTTGCTCAACATGCTTTCGGTTACTTACACATGCTGCCTTTTTTCTGTTGTACTAATGCTGCATTCCAGCCAACCCGTAACTCAGAAATTTCCCAGTTGAAATATCCGAGTTCCGACCTGAAAGTGTTCCAGGCAAATTACGACTTTAGTCTGAGTGCTAGGAATTCTGGTATGTAAACAAACCAACATGGCAGACATTATAAGATTTATGCTTAATCATTTCAATCACCAAAGGAGCCTGCAACTTGCTCATTTAAGTGAAACGGAGGAGGGGAAACGGCGCATAAGGTAACAGAAGCTTTTACTTTATATTTTATAGTATTTGTTGTTATTTAGAGGCTGCCATATTGTTTAGGCAGTGATGTGACGTCACAAGCCGTAACTCGGAGTACATCGATTTGGTACGAGTTCACGGGTGGTTCGACTACCATTCCAGCGTACTTTCACGAGTTACAGGTGTGAAAAACACGACTTATGGGTTGCCTGGAACACAGCATAAGGCCCCACCCTTTTTTTTTAAGCATTCTGCTCGAAAAATTACATGCCAATAAAGAAAAGAGTATATCTCTGCAACTACAAGGTCTATTTATTAAGTTTGGTGTCATAATAAAGGAAACACGTGAGATTTGATCAGATGTGTAAATATCAATATTCATGTTGCTGGGTCAGAGTAAATGAAGATGGAACCCAGCATAAATGAAACATTTCATTTTTGCCTTATAAAAAACACACTTTTTATGGTGAATATCTCTTTGGAATGATGCAGTTACAGCTTTAGATTTCTTAAGATGAATAATAAAATATGTGAACATTACCTTTGCCAAGGTTAATTCTGATAAAGCAGAGCAAAATTAGAGAGGTTTTAGTACAGATTGGTCAGGCGAAACCAATAAATAAAAGACAAATTTGAAAATCTAATGTGTAAAAATGCATATGCAGCACTTCCTCCACATAGTAACCTCTTTTGGATTGTTGTCCTGACATTTTTTACTCAAAGATGCCACCAAATAAGGCAAAAAACGGTGATAATTGAGGTCTGAAATCTTTATTCAGGTCTCCTGCTCACACAGACTGTGAGATACACAGGGCAATATCTCCTCAGTGGATTGGTCGATTTGTGTGATTGACACCTCTTTTGAACCATTAGAGCCAGTAGAATTGAGGGGCAGTACCCATATCCACACCAAAAACACCAATGGCTAACCACAAAGGAGCAATGTCACTGTTATCCAATCGAATACTGATGCACTCGCTCGTACACAAGTGATTGTTTACCGTTGTCTTCTTTGGCTGCTGGTTTCCTGAGTTTTGGTCGTAAAGTGACTCAGAATTGATGGATTCATCTCAGCTTTTAGTTGATGCCTCGTTTGTGTGTATAGCTTCATGTAGCAGAAAGCTAGCGGTGGAAATGTGGCGAGTGGATTGAATAGATGGCGCTACACATGTTTTGATTATTGTTAATTCATTTGCTTGGTGTTGAAGTTGTGTTTAGTGTGTGTAAAAATGGCTTTCATGGGCGTGTAGCAGAGTTTTTCCTATTTAATTTGATGTGCAACATGACTTTATTTCTACACGATTAGTGCACTGTATTTTGCGTTTTGTTGTGGAGCTTACCTGTCGGACCCAGATTGGGAGCCTCTGGGGGTGTTTAAAAGTGGATTATTTTGCCATTATGGTGAGTAACTTTTCAAGTGTTGTCATAAATTCCAGGTTTTTACAGCATTTTAATGCTGATTAAGCAGATCATATTTGATTCATAATAAATTGTTGTCTCAATTTTAAGCAATTTCTCACAACTTAGAATCACGAGTTGGACCCAAAACTAAAAATTCCAGTGTAAGATAGTTATCTTGAAATCTTGAGTTTTCAGAGCTTTTTTTTTTTGGAAAAAAAAAAAAAAAAATATATATATATATATATATATATATATATATATATTTTGCAATTCTGCTGAAAAACATTGCTCTCATGGTGTTGGACTATTTGTTCACACAGTGGTTCACAGAGTGGTGAATCCTACCCCATCCTTGCTTGTGATTGGCTGAGCCTTTTAAGGATTCCCTTTTTATACCCAATCAGGAGACTCACTTGTTTCCATATGACCTGTTCACCTGTGGCATGTTCCAACCAGGTGTTTTTTAAACAATCCTCAACCGTCCCAGCTTTTTTGGAACATTTTGCCTACATCAAATTCAAAATGAGTAAATATTTGCAAAAGAAATTAAGTTTATCAGTCTGTACATTAAATCTTGTGTTTGTAGAGTATGAAATTGAGTATTTGTTCAAAAGGATTTGCACACCATTGTATTCTGTTTTTATTTACATTTTACACAGTGTCCCAACTTCAATAGAAAGGAAGTTCATTTCAGCACCAGGAGCTGTCCATTTTGAGTTATTTCCTTTAACATCACTCCTGCAGTTTTATTCTTCTCTTTAAGCAGGTTTGTTTTTTTTACTTTGGTCTTCAAACTGCTGAAACAAGAGAATTAAATCTGTGCTTGTTTTCTCTGAGGTGCTTCTTGTTTAACAAATCTTTTAATGCTTAAATTGTTGTGCATAATTAAAAGGTAAGAAGTTGTAATAATTAGTTGATCTTTCGTATAACTGACCTGAAGTTCAGCGATATTTAATAAATCATATCTAACTTGTTGCTTTCATGTTAAAACTAGAGAACAGACTAAAAATCGGAGAATAGCTCACAAACATGGAGTATGAGCATGCATGATTACACCATTTTTATTCCCAGGAAATGACTACACACTGTGTTTGTGTGTGTTTTGTGTTTGTGTTTGTGTTTGTGCTGAGCAGAGGGCGCATGTGTATTAGAAAGTCCACAATTTCACACACGCTTAATCTTGAGTGAGTTTGGCGTGAAGGATTTGTGGAGGAGTGTGTGTGTGTTTGGGGGGGAGGGGGTGAAGCAGGAAATGTAGGAGGCGAGGGGGGAAATTGGGGAGGAATTAAAGAGGACGCTGGTGTTTAATGGACTGACAGGAGGAACTTTGGTCTGCTGTGCACCGCTTCCTCTGGTTTTACTTTGGTCCTGTCTCTGTCTGCTGTTGTTTTCATCTGAGCACACCGTATTTGGACCAAATCAGGACTCTAAATAAAAAAAATAACTAGCGGTGCTAAATGGGGGAGAGAAGTTAGGACAGTTCTAAGGGCTTGTGACCATTTTGGGTTGTTCTTACTGCAACAAAATAAAAGAAATAATCACTCAGACTATTGTTTATATCTTTTAAAACCCTTACACCCTTAGAGTCCTACAGCTAAAATGATGCTCATATTACACTCTAATTCTTTCATTTTCTTTTATTTAAATAACAGTAGAGTTTTATATTTATACATTAGGACTGGATGATATATTGATTAAAACGACTGATTCAAATTAGTTTTTTTTGTAGAAGATTTAACATTAAAACAGAATGAAAGCACATTTTTATGCTTGCATCTATTTATTTTAGTTTGCTACCATGAAATAGTGCAGCTTGCAGTGTTATTTTAGACAAACCAGCCTCAATCCAAACTACAAAATAATGTTTGATGACCAAATTACAGCATACACTTTAAGTATAAGAGGAAAATCCAGTTTATTTTTGGATTATATGTTGATATCATTGGGGCAAAATTTGTTTTATGCAGTTTCTGTGTCACCGCAAGTTTTTTCTTTAAGAGGGAAAAAATATTTAAATTGTAAAACAAATTTTGTTGAAAAAAAAAAAAAAAGATCAGGGATTTACTTTTTAAGCAATATCGCCCAGCCTATTGTGTATATATAAACTTTTGAAGCCTTTCTCTCATTTTTGAACAGAAATAAATTGCTGAAATAATTTACTTACACAACAAGAGTGACATATGAGTGTTCAGGTGACTTTTGAAACAGTTTCAAAGAGTGTTTATACAACACTTTGAATTACAAAATTATAGTTATAACAAATAATGGTGTAACAGATAATTGTTTTAGGACATTTTTATGAAACAAATAAAAGCACATGGCTACTGCAATGTACAGGTTGGAAAATACCCTGCAGTTGTCATCTGAGAACTGTAAATAAAGTTTAAGATTGCAGGCTAGTAAGAGTTGGTTGTTCCTCACGTATTGGCTGCATCACTATATTGTGACATATTTTAATAAAAGTATTTTTTTTTTTTCGTAATGGAGGTGTGGTTTAAACCAATGGTTTCCAGGGCTGGTAAATGAAGAGAGAGTGTTGTGAAATTCCTTTTAAAAACAAAGAAAAAAATTCAAAATGAATTGAAACGGTATGGTTTACTTACAACTGTAAAAGTGTATGCTTAAAATTAGTTGAACTTTTAGAAAAAAATATTTCTTTGTACCAATTTTATACTGAATTCAAGGTGTATTCTCAAGATTTAGGTTCACACATAACAGCATTGACACGGAGGTCTCCTGCCCAAGCATCCCTGTCCCTGATATTGCTATTTTGTTGGGGATCATGGACTGATAAGCTTGGGAACCCCTTGTTTAAGCAACTGTGCAGAGGTGGTAGAGGCTGACCCCAGTGGGAGATTTGTTCATGGAGTCCAGTGTTTGCAGCATCACCCCTGTATAACCATTTACTGTAACAACACCACTGTAGCCATCAATGTATCAGAAGCATGATA